>JAMZEH010000050.1:2270000-2465000 GCA_024699665.1 Ostrea denselamellosa | reverse complement strand
ATAAATGTATTGCTCTTATATTACATGCCATGAATCGATATATATATTTTTTTAATTTTTTATTTTTTATTTTTAGGTTAGACTCTTATTCAAAAATGAGGATGACTTTATTTTCTTTCTGTCTTTCGGCCTATGTTCGCGCTTACCGTTTTTGAGCAGGGAGGGATCTTTATCGTGCCACACCTGCTGTGACAGGGGACCTCGGTATTTGCAGTGTCATCCAAAGGACAGCCCCATTTAGTCGCCTCTTACGACAAGCAGGAGGACTTATTCTAACCCGGATCCCCACTGTCCCTGCAATATATTAAAACGATTATATATATATATATATATATATATATATATATATATATATATATATACAATATCATATATTGCAAAAAAAGTCTGAAATGGTCAGGTGCCACATAGTTTGTACGACAGAAAATATATAAAAAATATAAGGGTGTGCTTTTGTTGGGATTACGAAACAGTTTTGAAATTCATTAGCATTAAGTTCCTTGTATTCCCACGAAAATGTTTGTGTTTATCTTATATCATGGTATTAATAACTTAAACTATATATATCTCATTTAAGTGGTCCTTATCTACATGATAGCATGTCTGTTCAAATCATAATGTGCAAAAGGCAAAAATAACAAATGCATGAGGATAAGCAAAGCCTATATAGTGTAACACCACTGTAAATCCGAGCATGTCAAGTTCAAAAAGGCCACCGCTTCCTTTTTTCGGCAACAGTCCAATTTTAGTTTGGAAATTCATCTGAGAGTGTCCGTTGCTTTTTCTGAAAGTGTCCGCGATATCTATAAAAATGTCTCCACGTGGGAAAACCACACACAGATTTGATTTACTTGTTGCATCAAATCTAATTTCAAACTTCACGACATTCAGCGACAGTTTCCGGTGCAGGACACCGATCCTCTGAAACAACTCTTTCTTCTCGTCCGGTATGACTTTTGTTGTTACAAGGACCTTGTTGTCGTGGGTGAACTTCTTCTCTGTTTCTTGCACAGTTCGCGTCATCACTTTCTATCGTTATAAGGACTGTGATAAGTTTCTTTCTCCGTTACTTGTATAAGTAATGCTGATGTCAATCAGTATACAGGGTGCACTGTATTACTGCTGATAATGCATTGAGAATTTGAAGCAATACAAGCTGGAACTGACAGTAAATAAACCGAGAAAGATAAAAAAAAAAACAAGCATAATAACATGTTCGTAATTGAATATATATAATCTTATAGAACCAGGGTAAATCTTAAGCCTGACGCCCGTCGAATCAGCAAAAACATCAATTCAGGAATCATTGTCATCCTGCCAGTAATTCCTGCTAGTAATATTCAATGTGCATTGACATCGTAGGACACTAATTCCAAGCCCGGATCTAGAGGAGGATCGGGGTGGGGTAGGGGGCTGGACCCCCCCCCCCCCCAGGAATTTCCAACTGAAAGAAAATGTAGTCATCTTTCATCGTAACATCGCATTTATTTTTGCTTCATCAACTCTCTCGATCGACTTCACTCGCTCACTGGGCACGATTTCAAAATCCAAGGTCATAATATAATACCGATCTGCGGCCTCTTGGACCTCTACTCCCACCCATCTCGATGAAAAAAGCTAGATCGGCGCCTGTGTTTAATGTAATTTTTACTGGAAATGAACAAAAAATAGAGAGCTATATTATGAATAGCCGCGTTTCGAGTTCGTCTAGAACACCGTTTTTATTCCAGGTTTAGTCACGTCGATCACGTGACAGAGTACAACTGTTCCTCAGGACAACGTCCCGTAAAATTGGTCAGTATTAGCAATATTTGTCTCGTTACGAATACCGGCAAAAGGTGGTACTTTCAAGCAGTTCCTGGGTGTTCAACAGACGATGGGAAGAGAGGGAAGTACAGCTACATGGAAAATGTTCAGAATTTTGCTTTTCCCTCAAAAAAGAAAGTGTCATCGGTTAGAAGAAAATCGATAAAACTCCTTCGACGAGACAATTTTGACCCATCGTGAGTAAATGTTGTCAGAATGGATTAAATGATTTTTTTCGTTAATGTCTCTTGAATTTGGTAATATGTAATATTCTTCAGAGTGACTGATTCTGTAATTGATAAAGTTTTATTAATAGCTAATTTATTATAATAATCGGACATTGTCCTGAAAAATCAGATTAATTTCATATGAAAAAAATCAACATGGTAAACAGAGTAATTGTTTTTTTTGTTGTTTTTTTTTTGGGGGGGGGGGATAATGATATTGAAATCCTCACTTTTGCAGCCTCCACAACCAAAATAAATAAATAAATCAATAAATAATAAAAAGTAGATAAAAGCCCCATTATGACACGTTTTCAAAAATTTGCATATATATATATATATATATATATATATATATATATATATATAAGTATTATAAACTATGAAAACGTTTAATAAGATGTAAGACTCATAGCCATTCATGATGTATCATGATTAAATTGAATTTTTATTTGTAAGAAAAATTCAAACACATAGATTAAAGTTATAACATTGGTATTCTATCATATATACCAATTTTTCAATGAAATATTTATTGACCATTTAGGAAGAGAAATCAGGAATAATCAACAACGATATTTTCACAAACATTTGCAACATCATTGTCTTAATGAAATACATGAGAGCATGTACTTGTTTTCTCTTGAATACACACTTTAGTTTAAGTATTTGCACAACATCCATTGCTTTGGGCTCACAAGTACATTAATGGTTTTATCCAAGCCCCAAATTTTGCTGTAGTTCTTGAATTTTGAGGACTCTGTAACTTGGTCAAACTTGTTCAAATTTGTGAAGTTGTGGGGGTCCAGGATATGTCGTCACCACTGTAAAGGAGTATCTGTAAAATAAAAAAAAAAGAAGAAATACATATATATTCAAATGGTGAAAACAAATTAATAATATACTCAGAATTGTTTTTACAAATGTTGTCGGGTGTTAAAATGAAGGGAAAAAATTATCTTTAGAAAATATTGTACCTTTCTTGCTAATTCTCAATGCAAATTGCTGTTCAACTTGTCAACTCAAAATCCATTCTAACCTTCATTGGTCCTAAGGACGATGCCTAGAAAAAAAGATTGTAATTGATATTTGCAGTTATTAAACATTAATTTTGAAACGTAAGTATTTTATACTTCACTGAATATGCATTGAGACACACAATGTTTAAAATTCACATTGTCTGACAAAGTGAATTGTGTCTCAATGCATATTCAGTGAAATCTAATATACTGATTTTCAGAATCATTTTTGCAGTATGAGATGGCATGATTTCATTCAGTGAAATCTAAAATACTGATTTTCAGAATTATTTTTGCAGTATGAGATGGCATGTTTTCATTCAGTGAAATCTAAAATACTGATTTTCAAAATTATTTTTGCAATATGAGATGACATGTTTTTCATAAGCTGCCAGCTGTTCTGTACCCCGACTGCCAGATAAATAGTCTATATTATCTGTCATGTATCTAGATGTTTAGAGCCTGAATAAGACACTGATGAATTTGGTTATCGACAGCTGATCTGCATGAAGGTTGTCGTTTTGACCAATGAACACATGCAGAAACAGCGTGCAACAAACATTTTCCACCTTTTTCAGCTGTATGTTTGATTAGTCTCGACAAGATGTGACATAAGTTATGTTATCAAGATGATCAATGCAGAATGGTTGGTCTGGTAAGATAATAATTAGTCCGGTTCTAAACACTGCATGACGCACAAGAAAAGTTCAAATTAAAATCAATTAAATGATTAATTGATTGATTGAATATTGTTTAACGTCCAGCT
Source organism: Ostrea denselamellosa (assembly GCA_024699665.1). Classification (NCBI taxonomy): domain Eukaryota; kingdom Metazoa; phylum Mollusca; class Bivalvia; order Ostreida; family Ostreidae; genus Ostrea; species Ostrea denselamellosa. Next base: position 2,461,185 of record JAMZEH010000050.1, on the reverse strand, counting down.
CGAGAATCTTTTATATGGAGACGTCACCATTGCTGGTGAAGGGCTGCAAAATTTAGGCTTATGCTCAGTGCTTATGGCCTTTGAGTAGGGAGGGATATTTATCATGCCACACCTGCTGTGACACGGGACCTCGGTTTTTACGGTCTCATCCGAAGGACGGCCCCATTTAGTCGCCTCTTACGACAAGCAAGGGGGTACTGAGGACCTATTCTATCAACCCGGATCCTCACGGGGCTAAAATAAAAACACAAAACATGTGATCTTCCAAAAAGTGTAAATAATATGTGAAATAATTAATTATTGTCGCCGGGTACATAAGCCGCTGTAAGCCTATTCTTTCGGCAGCCGAGCGAATAACCGTTTGCTACTTTGGGCACTTAGCCGCCGGGTGAACAGCCGCTCCCATTACATATCGCGTTATGAAGTTGCGAAGGAAATGAGAGTTAGATAAAAATTTGATTCATGAGATTTTTTTTCACTTACCAAACGAAATTATGAATCCGTTGTCCAAGCTGAATATTTCACCGAATTCCTCATCTCTGAAGAAACTTTGTTTAGACTCCCAATGACTACATAGTCACAGACAACAAACGTTCGCTTGCTAATTCACGAAGTTAAATAAGATCAATTTTCTTTCCCAAACTGCATTGAATGCCTCTTTCCTGGATATATTTCTTAAAAAGTGGAACTTGCCAGCAAAATAAATCAATGTCTTCTTCCATTTTCAACGTACAATGGAACAGGCAACATCAAACCGGCGGCCGAGCATACGGTAATATATATAGAATGATGTACGTTTCATTGGTAAACAATAATAGCGGAAGTTACGCTGAGGAACATTTGTCACGTGGCGTGACTAAACGCGGAATAAAAACGGTGTTCCGGACGAACTCGAAACGCGGCTATTACTGTTGCTCTAACCATTTGAAGAAAAATCAACTCGGTACCGGTTGGATATGAATCTCCTTTAAAACCTTCTTTGAAGTCGTTTTAATAGCGATACCGACAGTAGTATCATATCAATACAAAGGTCAAAAGTCACTATCTTGGAAAAATACCCCCAATCAGTTCAACACTTGTGTCTGTATTATAATCTATGAATTTATTGGACAGTAGGGGTACGATTCGTTGCAGAGATGGTTTTCCTAAAAGATGTAAAGAAGATCTCCTTGTCGCCGATCGAACCTTGTATTGATACGATAAATATGATAATTATAATGATAATGATATGATAATTACCAAAGCTTGTCGGCATCGTAATTCAAACGAGGATTCGTGTTTTATTTTATTTTCAAATTTTCAAGAATTCGGAAGATATGACCTACGAGGAACGATCCAAAGGAGTTCCGAGTTGGTATATCTAAGAACGCGGATCTTAATCTACACGTTTCTTATAATGAGTTGTTGAATATTTGCCACGCTTTTGTAATTCTTCACAATGAAGATGATGCCAACTATATTCTAGGTTCAAGTGAAAAACATGGATAAGAATAGTAAAATTGCGACGTTTTGAATAAACAAGACATGATTAGGCCTAATCATGAAAATGTTTGATTGTTATTGATTATGGAATTTGGGCCAGTTGTTTTCATATCCACTGGTCTGAAGGGACAGTAAATTTATCAGTTGACCAGTAAAATATTCACGTTGATCACCTTAATGCCCAGTGAATAAAATAAGTATTTCTAGTCCTGGTTTAACCCATTCAAATGTTCATGTATAAATGTTTAATTTGATGGCTGCAGAGATAGCCCAACAAATCCAGAAAACTATCAATCTACAGACAAACATACATCATTATAGGGCTCCCATCTATATAACAGGGACCCAAATTCATTGTTATAATCAATTAAGTATGGCTTTGGGTAATAATTAATTCTTTATTACAGAAAATCTAATTTGACATGATTTTTATTTGTCAATATTTATTATGTAGAATGTTGCAGAAGACTGTGACCTTGAATCTGAAGATCTGTGATGAGTCCGGACGTTTGGGGTCACTCTCTGTTACAGTACTACATATCTAAGTAAGTACTCAGTAATAAGGTAAGACTGTACTCTAAATCATGTCTATCTATCATACCGTATAGTGGTTTTTTTTATATAGCGGGGTGCTAACATATTTTTCTTAACGGCTTATTCTAGTGGTTTGATAGTAGTCCGCTAAAATTTTAATCGCTAAATTTATACCCTTAAGTATAGTACTGAACACACAGAAGATAACGTCTTGCACGGATTGAAACAAAACAAGTCACGGGGTACGATTTTCCTTCAAATCTTATTATAAACTGGGACCATGCAGGTTTGAAAACCATCGTACCGGTCTCAGACTGGAATGTTTTGAAAATCTGTGTCCGCCAAAAAAAGAATTCCGTCAAAATTATTGGCATGCATGTGACCAGGCAAAACGGCAAATTTTACACCCGCTAAAAAACCTGATATACGCTATATATATGTGCATTGAAAAATAATACATATAAGAAACAAAATAATGTTCAAACAAACATACATTTACTGTCATTACACACTGTAATTACAAATCACAAACACTGGTGTAATCAACACAAACTGTAATTAGCAGAGTTTTTAATTACCTTAATCAACGCAAAATATAGATACGTAGTCAACAATACTGAGATATGTAATTAACACTGTGTTTAGATATGTAATTAACATTGTGTTTAGATATGTAATTAATATTGTGTTTAGGTATGTAATTAAGGCTGCTTTGAGATGTGTAATTAACACTCTGTAGAAATGTGAAATTGACACCGTGTTTACATATATTGGATTTTCTTTACTTTAGCAGTGTCACGCTCAGCCAATATAAGGATGTCTCTGACGTTCACACATAAACCGTGAGGACGACGTAAATCACCAATGTAACGGAGGAACTGTCCGTCCTGATCTAGGATGTGGATACAGTCATTGTTAAAGTCTGCTGTCAGGATGTGACTCTGGCTGTCTGTAGTGATGCCGACTGGATCAAATGATGACTCGGTATTAGAGGGATGACCAGTGTATCTAAATCGGAGTTTTCCTGACGGATTGACCACCACTACTGCACTAGCTGTCCAGTCAGCCACACAGATATCAAGGTTCCTGTTCTCACTGATGTATTTATAGCTATAAAAAGATGAAAAGAGAGGACGACGCTGATCATCAAACTGAATGCTTTGTGTCTCTGTGGAGCCAGAGTAACGCACAACTTTGGATTGTTTGTAATCATCACTGATCATGGTAACCAGGAGATCACCAGAGGAGGTACTGCAGACATTGAGAGGTCTCCACCCCTGTAGTGTGATCACGGTCTGTGTCTGTTTATTCTTCACTATGTTTACAGTTTTATTTTTGGTGTCAGTATAAACAAGATCTCCGTCCCGTGTCACTGCTAGGTCCCATGGTTCCCCAAACTTGGTTTTTATTGATGTCAGTCGTTCACTCTGGAGGTTGAGGAGCTTCATGATTTTGTTATTCCCGCGTGTCCAGACTTGTTCTTCACTGAGACAGCTAACACTGTATAGTCTGTCATACTCAGTGTTTATGGTGGCGGTGAGGCGCGGATCAGCAAGCAGTGGTTTGGTTGTTGTAATGGATGATGATGATGATGATAAAGTACCAAACATTTCATCAAGTTGTTCTGTGTTAATTGTTGGAGTAAATAAGCTAGGTAATGTAACTTCAATTTTAGACGGCAGTGTATTAAATTCATCATTTCTAGATGTGTAAGTTGATGTTAAGGCGATATCATCGGTGTCCAGAACGTTTTTGATTTCTAGAATGACCTGTTTGATTTCATTAATCCTGTCTGTGATTTCATTTCTGTGTTTTTCTACAACAGCCAGATGTTTGCTTTTCATTTTCTGAATGTCAGATTTCCGTCGGTTGACAATGGTGGTGATTTCGCGGTGCCAGACTTCGCCTTGTTGATCGGCAGCTGTGGTCAGTTTCCCGTAATTCGTTTCTAACTCGGCTTTCTCGGTTTGAACATCGGACGCCATTTCTTCGTATCGGGGATAAATTTTGGTCTCGAATTCTTCCAAATCGTTTTGTAATTGTCGTTTTTGGAAACGCAGTTTTTCCAGAACATCTGATATATTGTGACTTTTGTGTTTTCCAGAGGAGAGACAAATAGAACAGACAGGAATGTCACAATTCTGACAATAAAGTTCGCAATCTTTATCGGCGTGTTCCAGACATTTTGAGTATTTAGGAGTAGATGTTCTGTGTGAATAGAGCACGACATTGTGTTTTTTAGACGGATCCGAGAGATGTTTTCCCACACAGTCAACACAGATATTTACGTTACAGTGTTCACAGTGACTCTGTAGGGGGACAGTTTCACAGAGGTCACACAATAGGGCGTACTGTGCATTTGGATCCATTTTTGGAGTCAGCGGTCACACGAGCAGTTTACTGTCAATACAAGAAATAAGCTTTAATGAATAACATAAATTTGAACTGGTTAAAACATTGTGTTTACATTTACTGTTAATTAACAAATATTATGTCAATGCATTACATCTCTGTATAAAAGCACGCACCCTTCAGCTTGAATTAAAATCTTTATACATAAATAATATATAAAAATAAGTTTCTAGATTTATTGTTTGTACCATATACAAGAAAAACGCACAAAGGAAGAATAAGTTAATTTCTACAGAAATGGCGAGACTAATTACAATGTAGAATAATTACACTATGATGTAAAGCTTTTTTTTTTCTTTCTTTTTTTTTTATCGTACAGGAAATATGCACAAGGGAGCAATGGGTTTTAGCAAACTGAAGTATAATTTGAAATAATTACACTATGATGTCAAATCTGATTTTTTTTTTCTCTTCAAAATTCATAGATAAAATGTTTAATAAAGATATATACAGATCCCCCCACTGCGCTCTGAATAACAGGTTCAATGTAAAAATACCTATCTCAGTTTTAATAATTTGACCCATTCTTGAAAGCGTTATCTTTTACATTACAAAAAACTGTGCATTGTAAAATAATATCATCTAACCTGTTAATATCCAACAGCCGTCTTTTCTTGGTATATCGATGATGCCGATGAGTAAATTTAATATGCAGACACTGTTACACTTTGTATTATATACCTTCCGTCTTGTCACGTGATTTAAACGGGAAGTTGGTGATCCAACTGTATTATTCATGTTCATTGGCTCGTTAACTGATGAGAGGTGGATAATAGGAAACTCAGAGGGGTGTGAATCGACGTTTGTACGTCCCTTTAGTTTCCCAGGCTTTCTACAATTAATGCTACACACATTTAATCTTTTAAAAGTTCCGATTTAATTAAAAGTATCTTATTTATTGACTTACTTCACCATAGATAATTGGTTGTATTTTGTTTAACGTCCCGCTCGAGAATATTTCACTCATATGGAGACAACAACATTGCTGGTGAAGGACTGCAAAATTTAGGCCTATGCTCTGCGCTTACACTGTACGGTCTTTGAGTAGGGAGGGATGGTTAACGCGTCACACCTGCTTTAACACGGTTTATATGACCTCATCAGATTGACCGCCCCATTTAGTCGCCTCTTACGACAAACATGGGATTGTAAGGGACTTATTCTAACCCGGATCCTCCTGAGATTCTTCAACACAGATGTCTGTTGTGGAGCATTATGGGAAATATATTTAAAGATATCTTCTCCACTGCTGAATAATGACCATATAGCGGATGAAACTTTGCAGAAACAAGTGAATAAAATGAACACGTACGGCCCCCTGAACTTGTCCTTAAGGGAAGATATCTTAATATATTCAGAATGGATCATCAGAGATAGTTACATTCTATCAGTTGGCTAAAATTTACTAAGTTTTCCGTTTATTCTGTATAGTCTTATAGATTCTAAAATACGTAATAAGTTTCAAACTTTGGCCGGTATAGATCTTACTTAAGGAAGAATGATACACAAGAGAAATGTGATGTGGATGAAAAATGAAGGATATGTACAACAATATTTTTGAAATTAAAAACTTTCAAAATTACTTTATTTTAGTCAAAAAATGCAGATTTGGTAGAAAGTAATCTGAAAAAAATTAAACAAAACTGCTAAATTCGAACAGCCGATTTACAGTTGATCAACGTTCTAATCTACTCTACTGAGCCACTCAGTTAGGTATTGAACTTCGAAATGAATAGACAAATTTTGGTGTTATAGTTATATATATATATATATATATATATGTGTGTGTGTGTGTGTGTGTGTGTGTGTGTGTGTGTGTGTGTGTGTGATTTTAAAGGATGTTAGCCATTAAGGCGATGTAGAGTAGTTCCTTAATAGGTACATACACAGTCTAGGCGTCAAAAGAAAGAATAAATTCAATTGAAGATGGCAAATGAAAAGAATGGAAGAAATTGTTAACAAAATTACACCCTGAGGCCTAAAAGTCAATACAAAAAAACTTTTGCGTATACTTCTTGTCGGAGTGGCCATGCGCCTTTAGATACAAGATTGATTAAGTATTGTTGAACGTCCCGCTCGAGAAACTTTCACTCATATGGAGACGTCACCATTGCCGGTGAAGGGCTGAAAATGTAGGGCTTTGCTCGGCGGTTATGGCCATTGAGCAGGGAGGGATCTTTATCGTGCCACACCTGCTGTAACACGGGGCCTCGGTTTTTGCGGTCTCATCCGAAGGACCGCCCCATTTAGTCGCCTCTTACGACAAGCTAGGAGTGCTGAAGATCTATTCTAACAACCCGGATCCCCGCGGGATTACAGATAATTGAAGACTTAGAAACAAGTGAGCTATGTTAATATGAATTTTTGATTTAATATGTCTCAAATATCTAGTATATACAAAACAATATTTTTGATAAAAATAAATTTTAACGTGTATTTTTGTTTTAGGGAAATAACATGCATTTTTTTCTCTCTTAGACGACCTACTAGCGCAAGAACGATAACTCGTATAAATATGTCATACAAAATTGTCGATCATTTCTTTTACAGTTTTTTCTTCGTGAAGAAGACCTGGGAGCTTCCGTGGCCAAGTGGTTAGAGCATTGCGCTCAAAATCATAAGGCCTGTCACCTATAGTTGGAGCGGTTCAATTCTCACTCGCGCCGATACGTAATTAATTGAAGATTAGTTGATCAATAAATTATGATTTTGGAAGCATTCATTTATATATTTTATTGTGTATAGAAGGAACTCTTAGCCACATAGGTATGAATTCAATACATTAAGCCATTTCTAGTTGATTTATCTATTTGAATTTATAACCATGTTTCCAGATTATATGACTTGGATCTTCACAGAACCCCCCCTCTCTCTCTCTCTCTCTCTCTCTCTCTCTCTCTCTCTCGTTTTAAATGGTAGCATTCAGATAATCTAAATCATATAATTGAAGCAGTATGAGAAATCCCAATTCTATAAAATGTAAATAGAGGATCTGTAGCACTCTGCTCGAAATACAGGCGAGTGTACCTCTTGTTAAGAAAATAATAATAAGAAGAAATATAAAAAAAAAAAATAAATAAATAAAAAATAAATAAAAAAAAAATAAATAAAAAAAACCTCTCACAATAATAATAACAATGATAATAATAATACATAACATATAAATCTTATTTCAAAATATAAATCCACAAACTTGCTGGTGCTTATCGATAGTTTGTGGTAAAGCTCGATCAAACGCTCGTTAGATATAGACTTGCGGTCTGAACATTGTGAGATCATCAATATGCTCTACCATTTCCCTACATTGTTTTTCTGTTTTTCAATAGGATACACGAGTAAAAGAAAACCATTAAATTATTTTTTGAAAATATTTTGAACAATATTCATCAAATGTAAATAATCTAGGCCTACATCTTATGTTGTTTAACGTACCTAAGGTATTGTGTACAAAAATGACGAGAGAATAACGTTGTGCCCACTGGCAAGAAAGCAACGCTGTACCATTGAGCTACTGCGACCAGTGTGATGTAATGATGAACATTATATAACTATGAAATGTCAGGGACGGTATTGATTTAATGGAAGACGCGGGGAATTTCATGTAGTTATTGACTGATGTGAGAAACAACATTCAATTTATATGAGGTGTGAGATAGAACAACATTGAATGGGCTTGAGATATTAAGTACAGCATTGGATATTTACAAGATACAACATTTCAAACTTCTGAGTTGTATATTTGTTTCTTATTTCATATTTTAATATCCGGTGCCTTATTCCATCTCTCGTAAGGGATATAACTCTGTTGATACTTTATTGGGACACATATGACAGCTGACACAGTTCACAAATTATTTAAAGCAATATAAGCTGCCAAAATTGCAATTTTTTATAGTGGCATTAAAAGAGGTTAAATGAACGTTGATATGATTGAAAAAAAGAACTGCATCAAATTTTCTCTCTTATGCATCGTTTACACACCTTTACGTGATGAAAAATATATTCCTCGACATTCCGTTTGACCCCAACAATGGCAGCTGATTAATCGTCGGCGACAATCCCGAAGATAACCGATGTTGACACGAATGATTCTGATGCTGATCGGGGTGGATCGGGTTGTATCCGGGTCATTAAAATATGGACGGCGAGGTGAGATAAAATTCTAGTTACCATCATTATTTTGGCATTGTTAACGATGTTATATGTTTTTAAGTTATGATAGTATGTTTTTTAGTTATGATAGTTTTAAGGGATCGCTCGAAACATTACGCAAAATTCCAAAGTCGGCTTTCTCCCTCGCTTCGAACCTTTCGTGTCAGACATCTTTCGTGCTTACCGGAAATATTGCGCTTGCGCATTTGATTTTGCCGAATGAGTTCAACTTTAGGTCATTGCATACGGAAATAATGTCGGGAAAATTAAGGTACGGGAAGACTTAATTTCAAATGTCGAACATTTTTGCATTTAATGCAAAAAATACAACATGTCAAAAGTTTAATCGATAAAATCAGGTATTAGAAGGTAGATATTTACAAAATTTTCGATTAAATTTTAGGACCCCAAAATAACAATTTTGACAGCTTATATTGCTTTAAATTTCATAAAATCAGCATAAATGTGAAATTTGTAGATCAAGTGTCACTTAGTGAAGTATTGTTCCGAAGGAATACAAGTAATAAACACGTGACTAAAAATCTCTGTTTGATTTTTAGAGTGTGGATTGTGAGAGTTTCATGCCGTCACCCATTGTAAGTGGACACTTAAAAACAGTATTTATCAAGAGCCACACTTGTTATAAGTATACGTAGGTCATTAAACATATAAACATAGCGTTATCAAGCACTTGATACATGCAGGGTATGTATATGTGACGAATAAATTATTTAGAGCTCGGTATATTTAAGAATAGAATCATGATTACATGATACCATGAACAATAGACAGCAGTTTTCTACAGAACCTGATATATTCTACCAACAGATGTTTCGGTTGATGGCTGAAAAGATGAGCGGATGTTTTTGATCGAGCCGGAAACGATCACGTTAACAACGATATATGCTGTGTCCTCTGTATAAAAAATAAAAAAAAAATCTTCTTTAATGCTACTGATACCAGATTAAACTAAATGGATATTTAGAATGAACAGCTGTTAATACTATTTGACACTGATTGTTTAGTACACAGAAAAAGGGAGATTTGTTGATTTTACTATAAATTGAATATGTATAACTTTCCAGCATAGTTTGTTGTTTTACGTCCAATTTGAGATTTGTTAGGTCACCTATTCACCCCGCTGACTTACTTCTATTGGTCTGCGTTCGTCGTTGATTGTACAACTTGACATTTTTAACTTTTTTTTAAATATAACTACCGTTGTAATGCTTTTCAAATTTAGCATGAAGTAACACTGAAACATGAGTGGCATAAACTGTCAATTTTAGGACTGTTGCACGTTTTGGACCTTATGGGTAGGACAAAAACTGTCAAAATTGACCAATTTTTAAAAATCCTCTCTACAACCGCACATGTGTATGCAAAGCTGAATGCATGATGTAGAGCATGGAGGACTCGGGTTAGAGGTTCTGACGTCAGGGTGCTGCTAAACTTGGTATATAGTATTTATGTGTAAAACATTGGAAAGCATAGTCTTTAATGTTATTGATACTATATTGAAGCTATATGGGTATTTAGAAAGAGCTTTGTCAAAATTGTAAATTTTATGATCCCAGGGGTAGGAATTTTGGTATCAGGGTGGGGCCAAAATGGTCAATGATTAAATATGTTAACAATTGGGCGTTTTTCACTTCGCTTTGATAGCTAACATTCTTTTCAAATTTGGTATGAAGGATCTTTGGGACAAGGGGGCATAAATTGTGAGCAATTAAAATCCTAGAGCGTAAGGGTTTAATGGTTTCTTTGATTGGTTGTTTGTTTGTTTTACGTCCCATTTTTCACTCATATTGAGACGTCACCAGCTGTAGGTGAAGTACCACAAATTTAGACCTATGCTTAGCGCTCATGGCCGTGGCAGTGAGGGTTCTTTAACGTGCCAACGCCTACCGTGACAGGGGACCTCCGTTTTTTAGGTCATATCCGAAAGACTCGCGATTCTCACTTCTAAATGCCGAGCGTTTGGCGAAGGAGCAATCACTACTTATTTTTCGTCATAGATTTGACGCGGCCATGGCACGAGCGGGGCTCGAACTCACGACCTCCAGGTTACGAAGCGAACGCTCAAACCACTGAGCTACCGCTTTAATGGTTTCAGTGTGGACCGAAAATTATTAAAGTAATTATAGTGTTTATCATTTGAAAGGCTCTTTTAAGTGTGTTGATACATTATAAAGATTAGATGCATATTTAGGAAAACCAGAAAAGGATTTACCAAAATTGTGAATTTTTGCAACCCAAGGGTTTTGACTCTAAGATGGGTCCAAATTGTTATAACGTATTAATGTTACATATATTATATAAAGCATCTCGTCAATATTGACACTTTTGATGGCATTCGTTTTTAAGAAGGCATCTTGTTTTATACGGTTACCAAATTTTACAATGTAGCTTAGAAATTCAGAACAGGATTTGTAGTCAATCGCAATGTCCTCGGGACTATTAATACTGTTAGTTAATATTCAGATGACTGCAAAGGTCTGTGGGCCTTTCTTTACAATTCCAATCGGGCTTGGTTCAAATTTGAAAACAATTGCAATAATTCCTAATTTTTGCCATGTTTTCCCAATTTCGTTTTAAAATGCCTAATGTATCTTTGATCTAATTGGCAGTTTTTTGAACATTTTCATCGTAGATTAAAAAAAAATAGCTGATTTCAATTATAATATATTTTTTTAATTTTAAAATCAAAAAGGCTATATGAGTCTTTTAGACAAGTTTTATTACATCTTGATATCATGTATTAAGTCATAGCGAAGTTTGGACTATAAAAATTTCTATTTGCAAATAAAACACCTATTTATCATTAATAAATTCATATGAAATAATTGCATCACTTTGATACTTCATAAGTTTAAACAAATTCATATTTTGTTTTGTAATTATCTACCTTAAGATAATTAAGAAATTAAGAAATACTAAAAAAATCTTCTCAAAAACAACTGAGATCAGAAAAGATGAATTTTGTATACTGCAGATTCAAATTTATTCAACTCATGTCCTTTCGGGGTAGCGTTAGGCCATTATGAGGGATTTCACGATGGGAAATAAAAGAAAATTTATTTTAAAATATACTTTTCAAAAACCACTGAGCAAGGAAAGATAAAATTTATGTTTCGTGACGTACAATAGACTTTTTTCAAAGCATGGGCCATGAAGAAGGACCATAGTGGCATATCAAAGTTTTACAGGCGAATATATAAGGGAGATCTTTTAAAATCTTTTCAAGAAATACCGGAGCAGAAAAATTTAAATTTAATTTAATTGAAAGTGTTACTATGTAGAGCAGATTCATGTTTGATCAAGTCATGGCGTCCAGAGATAGGATGGGGTTGGTATACAGGGTCAAAGCTTATCATGGGAATATTGAAAACTCTTAAAAAGATTATTTAATAATCATTAGGCCAGGAAGTTGAAGTAAGTGAAGTGTAACCGGTTCAAGTGTTTGAAGTTTGTTAAAATTTATTATAGATCATTGACTAGCATAAAACGCCACTTCCATATCTGATTTCTGGTCATTTCAGTACTCATTACCACTTATATGTGTCGGCTTTCTGGGCCTCAAGAGATGTTGGCACCCTGATCACAAATTCTAAAAAGTATTTTCTGCCATTTAGAAGCTGACGGACCAATTTTCCAACCATCTCATCCATTTTTGTGACCGCCTTTTGTATGCAACTGGTAATGTATTTCTATTTGTTTTTAAAGCATCTCACCTAAGCTTCTCTAAATTATCGGGGGTCTCCGTGGCCGAGTGGTTAGAGCATCTCACCTCTAGTCGGCGCGGGTTCGATTCTCGTTCGCACTGGGGCCTCCGTGGCCGAGTGGTTAGAGTATCGGGCTCAAAATCACAAAGCCTCTCACCTCTGTCGGCGCGTGTTCGAATCTCGGTTGCGGCGTTATGTGAGCAAGTTTGCCAGTTTACTTTCGGAAGGTCGGTGGTCTCTTCCAAGGTACATTATACCTGGGTTCTCTCCTTCATCAATAAAAACTGGACGCCACCAGATAACTAAAAAATTGTTGAGTGTGGCGCAAAGCAACAAACAAACAAACAAACAAAAATCTCTAAAGTATCTCACCTTAGCTTCTCTGATCGAAATTTCCCTTTTCTCTGTCATGTTTATCTTTGTCAAAACCTTTTTCACAATTTCATTTCCCCCCAAACCATTGTACGAATTTTAATCAAATTTTGAAAGAGTATTCAGTGAGTGAAATGAATTCAAGTTCAAGTGAAGAGAAAACTTCAAAAGTGAGATAATCAGTTACATACAAAAAAGATGGGAACATTTTAAATCTTCTCAAGGATAACTGGACCAGAAAAGATGACACGTATTCGAAAGCTCCATTTCATTGATGAAATTTAAGTGTGTTGAAATAATGATCCCCAGGATCACAATAGGATATAACTTCCATATAAATGTAGCAGTATTCCACTGCCACCGTCCTATGACATTTTTTCTCTCTCAACTGAATCAATAAGTCAAAGCATGTTCTGCATGCGATAAGCTTTTAAATCAAGGCAAGCTACTGTCAAATGAGTTGATATTACCAAGGGTTTCAAAAGTCTTCATTGAAGCTCGTATTTCGCAAATTCCATCTTCACCTTTTCATTTAGAGTATTCAATGTATAGCGATTATATGTCATATCTAGTAAATGTATGTTATGAATTTTATAAGACCGTTGTCGGACGGGAAGTATTATGTTATGATGCTGTCCGTGCGTCCGACAGTCTGGCTGCCCGTCCATGGACATGTTTTCCTGACATGTACAGCTTTGAAATTTGATCACAATTTCTCTTGCAGGAAGAGTAAAAGTGAGTTTACATTTTAGATCGATAGTGCACCTTGACCTACTTTAGGGCTTTCAGTACGTCAATCAATTTTCTGACTTTTTTCGTTATTGATACAGATGTTGCACTGAAACTTAGTCACAAGCTTCCTCTTGGAGGAATCCAACGTTACCTTGTATTTCAGCTGGATTAGTGCACCACAACCTACTTTTGAGCTAAAAGTAGGTCAAACAGTCATTATGGATACAGGTATAATAATAATAATAACAACAATAATAACAACAATAATAATAACAATAATAACAATAATAATAATAATAACAGTTATAGAGCGCCTTACATAATAAAAAGTACTCTATTGCTTTTAACAGAAAAGTACATGAATATACACTACAAAGCAATAAGAATTCCCACAGCAATTAAATATATCTAAATATACATGGAAATCAACGTGACACAGAGGTAATACTACTATTTGAAAGTTATAAACCACTTTAGAGGATTCGAAATTTGCTTTGAAAACGGTCATTAAGAAAAACCTGTGCTTGTTAGACACTTACATTACAGGGAAGGTAGATCTTCAAAAACTGGGTTTTGTGGACGGTACTGCAATGGAAGTCAGTGCAGTTGTGCTAAGACTGGGAAAATATTATCCCACTGTCATTGTCAAAAGCCTGTCTGTGGTGTTCTGTACCTTCTGTTCTGGTCCAAGATTGCCATGACATTTTGTCACAACCCCCCCCCCCCCCTCCCCCCCGAAAGATACATAATCAGTTCTCATTTCAGCTTAATTTGTGCACCATGACCAACTTTAGAGCTAAAATTTTCTCAGCATGCATACAGGCATTGCAGTGACATTTTGCACAACCTTCCTTTCAGAGAAATACATAATCAGTTCACCCGTCAGAGGGATTACTTCAAGGAGCATGTCATTTAGCAAATATATGTATGGTACAAATTTATTTTAAAAAGAAATTGAGATGAAATGATCACATTCATAAAATTTCCCATTTTGTTTTAGTTTTGAACCAAACCAGAGAAAAAGTACCGATTCCGATCACAATTGATAGAAGATACTAAAACAATCATATCCTTGTTAATGTTATACACAGAAATTAGTTTCCTATATAAATTCATTTCATTTGTAAACCATTTTACATCAAGAAAGTGTAGTTTTCTGATTACAGTGACCTCTATGAATATAATTTCTATAATTTTGATCGGGTTTGGATCAATTTAAAAAAAAAAATGCGATGTTCCTGGTATTTGGTCATTCCATTTCCATATTTGTGTTTAAATACATTGGCATGATATATCTTTTCCCAAACTGACATGCTTCTTGAAGATTTTATCCATATATCTAAAAATTATTAACAAATAACGTATTTAAATTTCGTAACTACGTTTTGGATTAAAAACGCAGAACAACAATGCGAGTCTTTTATGCATGTTTATTCGATATCCATATCATGCATCAATTCACAACGAAAGGAACACTTCTATGTAAATATATCGTTGACCTATAGGGCTGGTATTGGTTTCAGTTTTACAAAGAGCTTATTGATTTCCGTTCCGGTCGCTGATATTAGGCCACATGCATGTAGTTATCTGTTTCTCATGCATTGCTTTAGTTCTAATCAATACACGTAATTTGTAGAGATAGAAGAAACCATTTCACAGTCGTTATCTGATTCTTTGCGACCGAGACATAATGCTTCTCGGTTTAGTTGTTTCAGCAGAAATAACAGGAAGAGTGCTACTTGCAGAGGTATCACGTTCATCAATTGTGTATTCATCTACCTCCATTCAGTATTTACAGATATATCCTTTGTATGATCGAAAATACCTGATGCCTGGATAATGGCAATGGGACATAAAACCTTAACTGACGCCACCCTACTCTTTTCTAATTTGAAAACCTATTTTGACATAAAATATCGCCAATGCTCACGGTTTTAGCGAGGAATGAACTGCATCTACTCTTTAGTATCTTTCCCACAACAGTACTATTTCTCAGTGATGTTCTTGAGCGGCAAACGCAGCAATATGTGCTCGGCATGATTTTTTTCGTGACACTTGTATCAAGTAACACAGAGTGAATGATTCTTGTCCTCGAACAAATTGTGCTTACACTGAGGCATAGTTCCGGTTGATTGATTTTAGTTACAAAGAATTTATGATCTGCATTCTCATAAATATCTCTTATATCAAGAGCAAACTTGCATTTAAGGAAAAATTGAATTAAAATACATAAACATGTATACAAAACAATTACAATGGTCTTTATACAGTCGAAAAGTTTAAAACAGTAAAAGTGTACCAACAGATGGATTCGAACCAGGGCACTAAAACTGTTGTTTGTGAGTGTCTACAATCCGATTGAAATCGCGTGCATTTCGAAATTGCAAATTAACAGGAAGTAGTCTTGCAACAGGGTTTAAAACGTACTGTAACATTTAGGGTATATGCTTCATGTTTACAAAATAGTTTTCAAAATTACAGAGTTCTAAGTAAGACTATTTCGTTCCTGATAAAACCCGCATACGTCAACAACGAAACATTAAACTAATTCTACACTAGTAAACATAGTGACTTGGTGCCATTGTTTCAGGTCATAGATCAAACATTCTCATTCAAAAGCAGAATGGCAGAAAATTAAATTTTACGACCTTGACTTTTTAATGACCTTTGGTGAGGGTAATGCCACATATACAAGTCACGAACTTATCATTGCAAAAACACATTCTCAAGGATAGGACAAATGGTTTATACTTTTTCTCTAGTGACCTTGTAATTGTCGACAGTTCAAAGATCATTAGGTCAAAAATGAAAGGCCTGGTCACGAGAATCTATAAATGAAATATCTTCCACTAGGTCAAATGATCTCTGACGTGTTTCATCGTGCCTATTGTTGGGCCGTTCTTGGCACTCTGATTATGACCTGATCAACATACAGGGTTCAATGTGGGTGTGACCGGTCGACAGGGGGTGCTTACTCCTAGGCATCTGATCCAACCTCTGGTATGTCCACTCTCTGATTTGTATTTGTCATAGGGATTACGAGATTGAATACTGCTAGTTATCTTCACCTTTACATTCAATTGAATATTACACCCGTAATCTAATGTTGTATTACAACTCAGTAATAATGTAAATTGTACTCTAAAGCACGCTTATCTGTCTATTCATACATATAAACATAATACAGAAGACCAAACAAACATCTGAAATCAGACACATATAAACAAATACATTTACTTTTGATACACGTTAAATACAAATCACAAAGACTGGTGTAATTAATACATCTCTAATCAACAGACGACTGTAGTTAATATGGTGTTTATTACCATAATCAACTCACAACAATGTAGATATATG
Source organism: Ostrea denselamellosa (assembly GCA_024699665.1). Lineage (NCBI taxonomy): Eukaryota > Metazoa > Mollusca > Bivalvia > Ostreida > Ostreidae > Ostrea > Ostrea denselamellosa. The sequence goes on along the minus strand of JAMZEH010000050.1, from coordinate 2,444,416 downwards.
ATTACATGTAACACTATATTTAGACATGTAATTAACACTGTTTATGATTATGATTATTTACTGCTTTCCGCCACACTCAACAATTTTTCAGTTATCTGGTGGCGTCCAGTTTTTTGTTGGTGGAGGAGAGAACCCAGGTACAATGTACCTGGGAAGAGACCACCGACCTTCCGCAAGTTAACTGGCAAACTTGCTCAAATAACGCCGCGACCGAGATTCGAACACGCACCGACAGAGGTGAGAGGCTTTGTGATTTTGAGCCCGATGCTCTAACCACTCGGCCACGGAGGCCCCTAACACTGTTTATGTATATAATTTATACTGTAGAGAAGTGTGTAATTAACACTGAGTAGAGATGTCTAAGTAACACTGTGTAGAGGTGTGTGATTAACACTGTTTAGATTTGTAATCAACGCTGTGTAGAGATGTGTAATTAACACTGTGTTCATAGATATAGGATTTTCTTCACTTTAGCAGTGTCATACTCAGCCACAAAGAGGTTGTCTCTGATATCCACACATAAACCAAATGGATTACTTAAATCACAGTTCTGAATGTAACGGAGGAACTGTCCGTCCTGATCTAGGATGTGAATGCGATGATTGTCCGAGTCTGCTGTCAGGATGTGACTCTGGCTGTCTGTAGTGATACCGATTGGACTAAACGATTGCTTGGTATTAGAGGGATGACCAGTGTATCTAAATCGGAGTTTTCCTGACTGATTGACCACCACTATTGCTCTAGCTGCACGGTCAGCCACACAGATATCCAGGTTCCTGTTCTCACTTATGTATTTAGTGTTAAGCTTAGATGAATAAAGAGGTTGACCCCGATCATTAAACTGAATGGTTTGTGTCTCTGTGGAGCCAGAGTAACGCACAACTTTGGATAGTTTTCTATCATCACTGATCATGGTAACCAGGAGATCACCAGAGGCGGTACAGCAGACATATAGAGGTGTCCACCCCTGTAGTGTGATCACGGTCTGTGTCTGTTTATTCTTCACTATGTTCACAGTTTCATTTCTATAGTCAGTATAAACAAGATCTCCGTCCCGTGTCACTGTTATGTCTCCTGGTCTGTTCTTTGATTTCGTTTTTATGGATTTCAGTATTTTATCCTGGAGGTTGAAGAGCTTCATAATTTCGTTATCTCCACATGTCCAGACTTCTTCACTGAGGCATCTAACAGTGTATAAATATGTATACCCAGTGTTTATGGTGGCAGTAAGTCGTGGTTCATCAAGCAGTGGTTTGGCTGTTTTAATGGATAAGGATGATAAAGTACCAAACATGTCATTAAGTTTTTCTGTGTTAATTGTTGGAGTAGATAAACTTGGTAATGTAAATGTAATTAAGGGAGGCAGTTTATTGAAATCATCATTTCTAGATTTGTACGTATAGGTTAAGGAGACGTCATTTGATTCTAGGATTGATTTCAAGTTATCGATGACCTGTTTGAGTTCCGTAATTTTCTGAGTGATTTCTTCTGTATTTTTATTCAGGGTAGATAGGTGTTTGTTTTTCATCTCCTGAATGTCAGATTTCCGTCGGTTGACAATGGCGGTGATCTCTCGGTGTAAGACTTCGCCTTGTTGATCGGCCGCTGTGGTCAGTTTCCCGTAATTCGTTTCTAACTCGGCCTTCTCAATTTCAATGGCGGAAACCATTTCTTCATATCTGGGATAAAGTTTGGTCATGAGTTCTTTCAAATCTTTTCGTAAACGTAGTTCTTTAGCGCCTAGTTTTTCCAGAATATCAGATATATCGTGACCTTTGTGTTTACCGGAGGAGAGGCAGGTAGAACAGACAGGAATGTCACAGTTCTCACAATGAAGTTCGCAATCTTTTTCTGCGTGTTTCAGACATTTTGAGTATTTAGGGGTAAACTTTCTTTGTGAATAAAGTACGACATTGTGGTTTTTAGATGAATCTGAGAGATGTTTTCCTACACAGTTAACACAGAGATTTATGACACAGAGTTCACAGTGAGACTGAAGTGCGACAGTCTCACAGACGTCACACAGCAGGATGTCTTGAGCACGTGGGTCCATCTCTAGTGTCGGAGGTCACATGAGTAACTTACTGTCAATAGACGAAATGAACGTTTATAAATAATATTAATGTGAAATGGTTAAAACAATATATTTACATTTGCGGCATATTTAGATTTTCTGATGTCTTGCTCGTAATAAACATATATTTTGTTATCTTTTTTATTCTATTTTATTTTTTGTTTTTTTTTACATTCTCAATGAAAGCATGCACGTTCAATTCTATACATGTATTGCATTTAAAGAAATAAATGTCCAGGCTTTTTGTTTGTATCATACAGGAACTCTACACAAAAGTGGGATGTGTTATTTCCACAGAATTGCCGAAACATAATTACAGTGTAGAGTAATTACACTATGATAATCATAAAACACGATTTTATTTTTATTCAAAATTATATATATTTATATATATTTCCCGCTGCACCCTGATTTTCATGAAATTAAGTTGTTCTCAGTAATAGAATGTTGCCTAACCTGTCAATATCCAATATGGCGTCTGCACAGCCGTCTCTACCTTGGACATCGACCTGATGATGATGAGAAGTGAATTAAATGTGCGGGCTGTGTAACACTATGTATATACCTTCCGTATTGTCACGTGACTTAAATGTGAAGTGTGATGATTTATCGAACTTCATTTGCATTATTCATTTTTATAGGCTCTTAAAATGTTTAGAGTTGGATAAAAGAAAATCAGGGTGTGTGAATCGAAATTTGTACGTTCCCATTTATATTCGCCATTACTGTTTTCCAGGCCTTCCTATAATCAATGCCACACAAACACATATACGTTCAATCTTAATATTAGATTTCTTATTTACTTCAAGATAGAGTTCTTTTGCAGAGTATTATAGGGATACAGTCTTGTGGACATCGTGACATTAGAAACAGTCTTGTGGATACCGTGACATTGGAACAGTCTTGTGAACACCGTGACATTAGAAACAGTCTTGTGAACACTGTGACATTGGAATTGTCTTGTGGATACCGTGACATTGGAACAGTCTTGTGGACATCGTGACATTAGAAACAGTCTTGTGAACACTGTGACATTAGAAACAGTCTTGTGGACATCGTGACATTGGAAACAGTCTTGTGGACATCGTGACATTGGAAACAGTCTTGTGGACATCGTGACATTGGAAACAGTCTTGTGGACATCGTGACATTAGAAACAGTCTTCTGGACACTGTCACATTAGAAACAGTCTTGTGAACACTGTGACATTGGAACAGTCTTGTGAACACCGTGACATTGGAAACAGTATTGTGTACACTGTGACACTAGAAACAGTCTTCTGGACACCGTGACATTAGAGATAGTCTTGTGAACACTGTGACATTGGAACAGTCTTGTGAACACTGTGACATTGGAACAGTCTTGTGAACACTGTGACATTGGAATTGTCTTGTGGATACCGTGACATTGGAACAGTCTTGTGGACATCGTGACATTAGAAACAGTCTTGTGCACACCGTAACATTAGAAACAGTCTTGTGGACACCTTGGAAACAGTCTTGTGGACACCGTGACATTAGAAACAGTCTTGTGGACACCATGATATTAGAAACAATTTTGTGGACATCGTGACATTGGAAACAGTCTTGTGAACACTGTGACATTGGAACAGTCTTGTGTACACTGTGACACTAGAAACAGTCTTCTGGACACCGTGACATTAGAGATAGTCTTGTGAACACTGTGACATTGGAACAGTCTTGTGTACACTGTGACACTAGAAACAGTCTTCTGGACACCGTGACATTAGAGATAGTCTTGTGAACACTGTGACATTGGAACAGTCTTGTGAACACTGTGACATTCGAACAGTCTTGTGAACACTGTGACATTGGAACAGTCTTGTGAACACCGTGACACTAGAAACAGTCTTGTGAACACTGTGACATTAGAGATAGTCTTGTGAACTGTGACATTGGAACAGTCTTGTGAACACTGTGACATTGGAACAGTCTTGTGAACACTGTGACATTGGAAACAGTCTTGTGAACACTGTGACATTGGAACAGTCTTGTGAACACTGTGACATTGGAACAGTCTTGTGAACACTGTGACATTGGAACAGTCTTGTGAACACTGTGACATTGGAACAGTCTTGTGTACACTGTGACACTAGAAACAGTCTTCTGGACACCGTGACATTGGAAACAGTCTTGTGGACACCGTGACATTAGAAACAGTCTTGTGAACACCGTGAGATTAGAAACAGTCTTGTGGATACCGTGACATTAGAGATCTACCCTGTTGATGATATATGATATACAATGCTTAATAATCAAAAAAGGATCAAACTTTGTATAAACTAATGATTAAAATGAGCATGTTTGACCCCCTAAGCTAACCCCCCATGGAAAAATATCATAAAAAGATTGTTTTTCTCTCTCGGAAGCTTCAGGCGTCATTGTGTGCTTAATGTCGGTCTGAACATATACTCTGGCTATCGTTCCTGCACTTCAAGCAAATGTATTGACTCAGATTGTGAGTGATTTGATTGATTGATGTAATTAAATATCTGCAAGTTTTGAAAATATAGTGAAAACACGAAAGTAAAACAGAATGTCTAACCAATTTCTTGATATATGTACATTCAATGTTTGGACACACTATGAGTAGAATTAGTTCTTAAATACCTTCCTCTTTCCGTTCCTTTCCGTTCCCGTGTACTAACATCGGTAACGAACAGACTTCTAATTGTCATGAACATTTTAGAGAGTATTTAAATCCAACCACAGGTTTGATTGTTATAACTACCATAGATTGATATGTTGTGAGTCTCATATAATATTGGCGGACATATTGTATTGTTTTGCAACATAATAACCCTCATAATATCATCAACATCCCCGAAACCCGAGATAATAACCTTTCCAGCTGATGGACCAGTCTTTACCTTCTTTGGCGGTAGTGAACCAGGGTGCTTACATTCTTTAGACTGTTGTTTGGCCTCTGGGGTGAAATGTTTCATCCGTAGTAACAAATATTTGAAGAAAGTTAGCAGGATCTGCTTCTAAAAGGATTAAATTAACACGAGAAAAATGCGCCTGATGTGCTTCTGATCAATTGTCAGAGTTCTTGATACCCTACGGGTTTAAACCTTTCTCATTGCAAGATCCTCAGTCAGAATGACATGTACACTTTCATGTGAAATGCCAACTATATTGGCTATATATCTTTTTGTAACTCGCCTGTCAGTCATTATAATATCATGGACTTTATTGACATTTCTGGGGTTGCAACAGTAGCAGGCCTTCCAGGACGGGAGTCATCCTCAAGGCTCTGCCCGCCGCATTTATTGTATCACTATTCTGTCATCGATTTTACCATTTTATTCACTTTGTTTAGTATAGAGTGCTACGTCATCGATATAAACTACCAAGTGACTCTAAATTTCGGGTACACGATCTGACATAGTCAGGGAATAGTTGGGCTGAGATGGAACCTCAATGCTAACCTCCTTCAATACAAGTCTTACAAAATATCAATCAGTCCTTGTACGTCCCGTAGAAAATTTTTCACTCATATTGAGACGTCACCAGCTGTAGATGAAGTACCACAAATTTAGACCTATGCTTAGCGTTCAGAGCTGTAGCAGTGAGGATTTTGTAACGTGCCAACGCCTGCCTTAACATTGAACCATCGTTTTAAACGTCATGCCCAAAAGATCCGTGATTTTCACTTGTAGGAATTGCGAGATTGAATACTGTTAGCTAACTTCACCTTTACTGCTGAGTGTTTGGCGAAAGAGTAATCACTATTTTTACGTCTTAGGTTTAATGCGAAGTTGGCACGAGCGGGACTCGAATTTATGGCCTCCTGGTGATGAAACGAAGGCTTTACCAATGACCTAACACTACCAGAATTATGGGAGGTAAAACATTATATTGATGTGAGATATGAGAAATATTAAATTGATGTGATATGATATTGATAATATATCGTTTAACGTCCCGCTCGAGAATTTTCCACTCTTATGGAGACCATTGCCGGTGAAGGGCTGCAAAATTTAGGCCTGTGCTCGGCGCTTATGACCTTTGAGCAGGGAGGGATCTTTAACTTGCCACACCTGCTGTGACAAGGGACCTCGGTTTTTGCGGTCTCATCCGAAGGACCGCCCCATTTAGTCGCCTCTTACGACAAGCAAGGGGTACTGAGGATCAATTCTAACAACGCAGATCACCACGGGGAGATGTGAAATGTGAGGAACTATATTGAATAAATGTAAGGTGTGAGAAACTGCATTTACATGACATGAGGTACAATATTGAATTGATATGAGATAAGAACATTTCAAAATTCTGTGACATGTATTTGCCGCTTACTTCATGTATTTCTATCTTACTCCATCTCTTGAAAGGGACACAACTCTGGTTTTTTTGTTTTTTGGTTTTTTTTGAGAAGAAGGTTTTGGTCAAACTATAGAGGGTACACATATTGAACCTAAAAATATCTACATATCTATCAACGAAAATACGTGGAATTTGCAGGTCAAACGTTTCTTCCTGCAGTTTACATACAGATCAAGATTCATTTTGTAAAGCACTGTTCTTAAGGAAGAGAGAATATAAACACATAGCAAAAATTTCCGTATGGTTTTTAGAGTGTGGAACATGAGAGTTTCACTCAGTCGCCCACTGTAAGTGGACAATTAAAACACTGACGGGGTTTGTCAAGAGCACAACTTGATATAAATGTATTTAGGTCATTATATTCAAGCACTTGGTGCATACAGAACGTTCTATCTTTAACATTGAATTATCTAGAAACTGTTATATACAGAGACCGGACGGATCACAGTAAGAGTGATTTTTGCTGTATCGGCTGTTGAGACTCTTTTGATAAAGATGAATTTATTGCATTTTACTCTCTAACTTCAATGTGTATAACATTCCAACATAATTTGTTTATTTGTTTTACTTCACATTTGACGATTTTAAAAGTCAGTATGGTGACCTATTGCTTTTGGTTGGCGTTTGTCTTCGTCCATCATTCATCTGTGTTAACGAGTATTTTTATTTTTATCTGTTTTTGGCAACTATGATTGCAATTCTTTTGAAATTTGGTATGAAGCATCTTTCGGACTAGTCGAATATAATTTGAAATTTTCTGCGGCTCTGCACGCCTGACGTCTCAGGAGTGGGGGTAAAAACTGTCAAAAATTTACCAACTATTAAGAATTTTTAGAACATCATCCACGGGGAAGAGGCTTTGACTCCAAGGCCATCTCATTATATAGTGGGTTTTTTTTGTAATAATCGGGATCTCAATTTAAAAGCTATACAATAAGAAAACCCAGACCACTGGGATTCTACCAATTGTTCCCACATGGAGAGATATTGTTTACTTTTTACATCAATTCTTATCCCTTACTCAGCGATGCTTAGCGATACTACGTGATACGTCGTGATACTACGTGATACAACGTGAAACTACGTGATACATCGTGATATTTCGTGATACGTCGTGAAACTATGTGATACTACGTGATAATTCGTGATACTACAAACTGGTGACCTCCGAGGACAATGCACATCGGAAATTACAACGAGGGAGAGCTGACAGGATGACCATGATTCATGAATCGACATTTTCTGCTCATTTGACGGATGTATTACTTCACTAAAATTATAGATAGTCAGTCACAAGTATTTAATTATATTTCTTCTTTTATTTTTCAATTTATTTACCATCAGTTACAGCCTGTAGTGCTTTGAACAAACTTACACCATACAAGCAGATACAAAAGAAGTCATTTGCGCATACTTATTGCCGGTTGATTGATTGATTGATTAAATATTATTTAACGTCCCACTCGAGAATCTTTCACTCATATGGAGACGTCACCATTGCCGGTGAAGGGCTGCAAATTTAGGCCTATGCTCGGCGCTTATGGCCTTTGAGCAGGGAGGGATCTTTTACGTGCCACACTTGCTGTGATACGGGATCTCCGTTTTTACGGTCTCATCCGAAGGACCGCCCCATTTACTCGGCTCTTACGACAAGCAAGGGGTACTGAGGATCTATTTTAACAGCCCGGATCTCCACGGGGAGACACAAGATCACAATGCTAATTCTGTAGAACATATACCTTTTCTTGAGTGTGTATTCATACAATAAACGGTCCATATTTTTATTTCTCCCTCTCCTTTCAGAGCAACCTTGTTCAAAATCTCCAGCTCTCAAAAGTACATTTATATTTGTCTCGTCTTTGAATTGACTAAAGTTCAGTTTTTGTTGTAAAAACCCATTCTAGATATTGGTACAACAGCATATGCTATTGAAATACTGGTTTCTTCATTTACGTTCAAAGGTCAGACTGTTCCAATTTATAAATCACTTCTGTATACAACATCCTGCTACAAAATGTCGAGAATTTGCTAGCTAGCTTATGTAGTTTATTACTTTGCGAAGTTTTATGTGTTAATCAGTTTAGCCATTAGCTGCTGCAGTGTTTGTTTGTACACTACACCGTCAATATCTCGACGAAGTTCTAAAATTAACAAATGTGCGTTATTCAGGCATAAATACAATGCGATTAATTTAATCAGGGCGGATCCAGAAGGAGCGGGAACATCCGGTAACTTCTTTCCCTAGAGCTTCGTCACGACAAAATTCAATAACACTCGATCTTCATTTATACAGGAGATTTTTAATTAATCTGAAGCCTAGTTAATAATCAACCTATATAGCGTTTTAACAATTACTTTTATTTTATCATCATTTTAGGGGCCTCTATGGCTAGTTTGCCAGTTTACTTTCGGAAGGTCGGTGGTCTATATCCGGGTACATTGCATCTGGGTTCTCTTGTCCACCAATAAAATCTAGACGCCACCAGATAAAAGAAAACTTGTTGAGTGTGGCGGAAAGGAATAACCAATCAATCAATATCATCATTTTTATGTTTGATTAAAAGTACGGACTTCTTTATTAATATGTTTTAAGTATTGCGGATTTTTTTTATCTGTCTTATAAATAGAAATCTTTCTCTGTAAAACAAAAAAAAAATCCATAACCTCATATTTGAGCCGTTCCAAGCACCCCCCCCCCCCCCTTATGTGAAAATTGTTCGAAAATTAGTTTTTGATGTTAAATGAATGCATACACTTTGAGCATCATTCCTTAAAGATATTAAAGGTTATTGATTTACGTTCACAGTATATAGGTAGTCAAAGTTTATAACTATTTTTGAGCAATGACGTTGATTTATTGCACTGACGTTAAGTCACTTTTAAGAAGCGGGACAAATTCCGTCTTTGGTCTTTGCCTTCACAAGGTGCACACAAGCCTCTCAGATGACTAGGGCAAATGGTTTATTTATTCATTGTTTGGTTATGAATATTTGGTTAGAATATTCATAATACATTTACGATCATTTGGTTGCAATTACGCTCAGGACAATGCACACGACATACACGTCTCCTTGATTAACTGCACAGATATCAAGTAGTGATATCATGTTCTTGCTTACAATGTGATGTTCCAGTATGATTCATATGTAGAATATTCTTAGTGTAGTGCATGTTTCTTTACTTATAGCAATTGTAGTGTCGCAATTAAAATGGAATCTTATTTAATCATTTATAAAGTTAACATTTCCAATCTCTTCACATCTTAATAATTTCCTCTGTAAATCATAAATCATAAAATGTTGACTTAAAAAAAATATTAAAGGGATGAGATTAAAAGATTGATGCCTAATAAAAAATAAAATGTAAATAGTAAGAGAGATGGGGATGTAATTAGATTTGAGATGCCATCCGGCCTCAGAGGCCCTTAAATGAATATAAGAATATATATATATATATATATATATATATATATATATATATATATATCATTAGTATGAGGTATATATGAAACGATGGATTCGGAGTACTGCTTTCCGTTCTCTTGGTAATGTCTGCTTCCTTGTTCATAATAAGCCTTTTGATTTTACAAAATGCTGACTTCCTCATAGCATTTGTTACTCTTCATTGGTTCCTGTACATTACCGATGCCAATATAGAATTCTGATGTATGTTTTCAAATGTCTCCATGGCAGTGCATCAACTTATTTACAAGACTTGATTCATGTCTATCAACCAACACGTTCGCTGCGATCAGAGAACTGTGCGTTTCAAGCGCAACCTCGCATTCGCATCAAGACATACGGCAAGAGGCGTTTTGACAAGACAGCCGCCACACTCTGGAACAACTTGCCCAGTCATTTGAGAAATGAACAATCCATCTGTGCTTTTAAGAAATCTTTCAAAACACATCTTTTTAGACTTGCATATCAACGTTCTTAACTGTCTTTTACCGTGTATGAATTACTCTTAAAACTCATCTTTATGATTGTGATTTTTTTTATATAAAAGTATGAACAAAAAAACAAAAAAACCAAAAAAAAAAAAAAAAACCAAAAAACAAAAACAAAACCAAAACAAAACAAAAAATAAAAAAAAATAAACAACAACAAAAAATAAATAAATAAATAAAAAATCTTAGGTGTTATGTATATGTGATGTGAAATTTAAAGAATGTTTAGATGAACCATGTTAGTCTTCTTATTTATCATTGTGATATTAAATTTAATATTTGTTTAAAATACTCTATTTAGCATTTTATGTGTAACTTTGCTTTGTTTTATGTTATATATTATGTTTTATGCATGTTGTAAAGCGCTTATAGTAATAGTTGTAATGTTAGATAATATGCTATGTGAATACTTTGTAATGGAAATGATCATATTTACTGCATACAATATTTTCCGTTCCGTTTTTTTTTTTTCCATTCCGTGTTTTAGCAACAAAACGAAAGTTGATGCATGTTCTGTGAATTGGGAATGAATAGCCGTTTCTTTTGTGACTTACACAGGATAATTTTGCATAAATAATAAACATTTCGTTTCTAATATGACTGGAATTCCTGAATACAGAGCCAAGCAATCAACACATTATATATATTATTTATTTTGACAGCAATAAAAAATACCTATTTTCATCTGAAGTTCGTTCCCCGTAATATCACAACGGCAAAAGCCGCTAATTCCTAATCATTTGAAGTATTAGATATATTCTACACTCACGAACTTGATGACAGGTAAATAGGGGAACTCAGCTGGCAAAAAATAGATCATTGTAGACTGCTTTGAATCGCCTTGTTTTACTTCCGTTCACAAGCCATTTAAAAAGGGTTGTCTTTATTTGAAAAGGCGTATTGCATCTTGCACATTCAAGATATTTCGATTGCACAAGGATCGAAGTACAAAAATACAAAAAAAAGGAAAATAGTTTCGAGTGCAGCAACTAATCTATAAGGGGGAGGGTTGTTACACACATTTGTTGAATATTATAGGTTTTTTTTTAAAGAAAACTCATCTTCACCATTTTTGGTATTCAATCTCCTTTTGGGGGCGGAAAAGGTAAAATAAGCCCTTCTAAAACTTTCTTGATCCGCCATTTTGTTCACTACAAAATTAAGGTAAATCTGGACGACTGAAACCATCTGGAAAAGTCGATGAAAAATCCTATTAATTTAATTTAATTTAGGATACAATGTACCTGGGAAGAGACCACCGATCTTCCGAAAGTAACAGTTTCTCGCATATACCGGCGCGAGCGAGATTCGAACCCACGCTGACTAGAGGTGAGAGGCCTTGTGGTTTTGAGCGCGATGCTCTGACCACTCGACCACGGAGTCCCATATATATATATATAAAGTCAAAATGAGTAAAATTTGCGATAAGCACCTTTTCTCATGGGCGCAATCACATATGTATAATACATATGTGATTGCGCCCATGAGAAAAGGTGCTTATCGCAAATTTTACTCATTTTGACTTTTTTTTACAGAATTTGACAGATAATAAGTAGAATAAGTGAAATATAAACTTGCATGATCATACTCCATCTCTAAGACCTATATTTTTACATTTAAAGTCATGTTATTTTCATATACCTACTGGAACGTCACGCCATTCGTATAACGTTTTTGACGTCATTCAGTAAATACACTACACAATATGAAGCAGTAACCTTGTTTCACTACTTCAGAATGTTTTTGTTGAAAATAAGTTGTATACTACTATTTACAAAACATGTTATACTAGCAGTTGTTGTACACTTAATGTCATATGCATGCATTTTAAGTACCGACTTATGGAATTATGGCTGGAATAGAGTGTTAAATTTTAAAAAATGAAAATAATTAATGCATTATGTCAGTTGGGTAAGAGATTACGTGTAAAGGTTTGTATGTACTCGTGCATGGCAATTTTAACTAACATTTACATTTTTGTTTACGTGAATAGTACAAAAATTGAATGTTTGTAACAATTCTCTCCTTCTTTTGCATATGTTGTAAATTTAAGACACACGGCGTGTGGCTAGAACATCGCTCTCAAAATCACGCGAGAGTCAACGCGAGTTCGATTCTCGCTCGAGCAGATATATGTGAGAAAGGTTGCCCCTGTTTACTTTCGGAAGGTCAGTGGTCTTCTACATGGGTACATTTTATCCGGGTTCTCTCTTCCACCTATGAAAAACTGGACGCCAACAGATAACTGAAAAGTTGTTGAGTGTGGCGGAAAGCAACAAACAAACAATCAGTCACAATCTGGGTATTTCACAACACCAGTATATCGACGCCATTTTTTAGTTATGATTACTTTTTAAAAAATGAATTTATCTATCAGATATAGTATTTATACAAACAACCATTTCATAAGGCATACACTAGGAGTCTTATAGTCTGGTCCAGATTTTGAAAAAAGAGACTAGAAATGGGTTCTAACGGCAAATTATTATTATTTGGTCCAACATAACTTTTTAACCTAATTTGCGTATGCTGAATCCGAAAAAATATGTTGAACTTCATGAAAATGGCGTTAAATAGGTCAAAATGGCGATTCAAAATGGCGGTGTTGAAATTTGCAAAATTATCTATATGGCTTTATTTTAAAAAAGTTTATTGCAAATTAAAGCAATTTAAAGGCTTGTAATAAACTTATATGTGTCTGAAAAATAGAATAAATTGTTCAATGTTCGTTAAACAATTAAAATTGTGAAAAAAACGATTAGATCCCAATTAACTCATTTTTTCGCAACCGCATATTGACGCACAGTATATATATGCATTTTGATATGATATTTAATGCTTATTTCCTTCTAATTGTGCAAATTATTCAGTTAACGTATTGCATACTTTATGATATAAATGCACTTGAAATTCAACACAGTGTTCAATGGTTTTCACAATAGCGCGACCGACACAATCGAGGATCGAATTAACAAATGATTCTGACATAAGGTATAAAACTGATGGCCGAGGTTATAGGCTTGTCATATCTCACCACTCATTGATTAGAAATCATGACTGAACGATCACTTAAGCGAAGTTATCAAATAGATACAGATTTGTGTGTTATATGTCAGGAAAAAAAGACACACGTTAGAATTAAAAAGCAAAAAGTCTATCGAAACGTTGACCGAGAGGGCATCTCGTCGTAAGAAAGTTAAAGATGCCAGGAACTATGATGCCATTGACAGAATAGAAAAATTAAGTCCGAATGATAGAGTTCTATGTCATAGGAAATGCTATAGTGCATTTACTCACCCCAGACCAATTCAGTTAATGGAAAGAAAAGCATGTTTGCTTACAAACACATCTGATACAATCAACGTCGATACAGAGGATGATGTACCGTCTACGTCATCTTGCTCACACCCTTCTGCAGCAGCATCCCGAACTTTGCGAAATGCATCTACACCAATAGATTGGGAGTTATGCATATTTTGTCAACAACAAATTAAACAGAAGCTATTCAACATTACAACATTTTCTGTTAGCGACATGGTTCTTAAAAATGCAAAGTATGACAACATACTTCGTGTTAAGTTAGGAAACGTTAGCGATTTGATAGCTGCAGAGGGTAAGTACCATCTAAAATGCATGAATGCTTTTAAGTATGATACACAAAAAACAGAAAAGGAGTCAAAATGTGAAGATCTGGCCATGATATTTCTTGGACGAAAGGACTGGACATTTCCTTCCCTCGAATTTAAAGCCAAGCGTTTTCACACACTTTACAGCTGACAATATTGATATTAGTGATTCAACACTGGATGGCAAGGAAACATTCCATGCAACGCAGATAGCATGTTGGCAACGAGGGTCGGGAAATGACATTAACCTTCAGCACATAAGTCCATCTTCAAATGAGACATTGAAGGTACCTCCTCAGATGGACAGTATTGTCATTTCCCCAATAGTAGAAGGAAAATCACAACCTCACTATCCCAGACCAGTTACGTTAGATATCTTCCAACCTTCTGACTCAGAGAATCAATTGTCCTCTCAAGAGTTTGCTAATGAATTGGCGTTTCATTTGCACAGACATAAGCAGAAAGTCCCAGCTAGTTGGTCAGGACATAATCAGTCTGTCAGTAGTAAAAACCCGGATCTCACACTTGCTGGTTACATGCCTATTGTACAAGCACCTGCTCATGAAATGGATACACTTAACACAGTTGTCCAGAAATGCATGCACATATCTGAGCATCTTGGTCAACGTCATACAGTTATCACAGTTGATCAAGCTTTGTACTTTAAGTTGATGGATTTAAAATGGTCAGTTCCTGAGTATAGAGACAGGCTTGTTCCAAGAATGGGTGGCTTACATATAGCTATGAATTTCATGAAATGTATAGGAGATCATATGAGAGGTTCTGGTTTGCATGAACTGTGGATGGAATGCGAGTTATTAGGACTTGTGGCTGCTGAAAATGTATTAGGTGGAAAGCACTACAGTCGTGGCATGAGAGCCCATAAAATTACTGCTCAAGCAATCTGGAAGATTTTACTGCCAGACTTTGTGTTATTTGTATCTACCAAAAATGTTGATCATTCGCAAACATTGAATGGCATCATGACTGAACAGCAAGACATACTTTCTAGCATTGACCAACTGCAAAATCCTGTTTTCAAAGAGTATTTTTCAAGTTTCAGACAGGAAATTGACAACCCAAATGTCCTGTTTTGGTGGTCATATTTGGACATGGTTTCTATCCTTTTAATGTTTACAAAGTCAGAAAGAGATGGGCTTTGGGATTTATATTTGAAGTCTTTCCGTTCAATGCTCCCATGGTTCTTCCGATATGACCATACAAATTATGCTAGGTGGGGTAGTGTGTATCTTGCTGATTGCCACCAATTGCCTATTGAAGTACTATCAGAGTTTCAGGATGGAAATTTTGTCGTCAAGAGAAGTGCTGGAACTTTCAATCAAGTTGACCCAGACCAAAGTCAAGAATGGCTAAACGCCACGGGTAAGAAAGGTGGTGGAATTGTAGGAATTACTAGGACTCCATCTGCTCTCAGTAGGTGGTCCCTTTCCTACAATCTGAGATCTCATATAAGTCTTCTTACAAAGGTGATGTACGATGTGAATCCAGATGACATTCTCACACACAAGGACGCATCAAAGAGTCGACAAGTTACTGATGCAGTGTATGAGGATTCGCTCGTTGATGCAATGAAAAGGTTTAGAGTATTTGACCTTTTGTACGAAAGAGATCAACTGATCAATATAGTTACAAAAGACAAAGCTACAGATATGATCAAGGAGTCCTTACTTTCTGCAGCAAATTTGGGACAGATATCATTAGAGAATTTCGTAAAAGATCGTCTGATACCAAACATAGAAACAAGTAGTTTACAAGTTCCTTTGAGAAGTGTTCTGAAAAAAAGCTGCTCATTAACATTTGACTCCTTATACAAGGTACAAGTTGTACCAAAAGCTGTGGAAAAGAAAAAAATTCTAAAGGCAGATCGGAACATACTGCAGAGACTTGTCATTGCATATAAGGCCGGACGAGAGGTTGATTTAGAGCAGATTTTGAAACACGAGCTCCTTCCTGTGCCGATATCTATAGCGGATACCAGCGGTGCACTAAAGTCTGGAAACAAATCTGTTGTTTTAGAAGACATACTTCAAGATGTTGATGTAAGGGCGCGAGTCGAAAATGTAGGCGAATCACCAGCTTTGATCATAGATGGCCAGGCTTTAGTTCAGAGCATGAAAACACATGGCATGAAAACATTTGGAGACTTTGCAGATGAGTTTGTTTCCACTGTGGTGAGAAAAGGGGCCATGTATTCAAGAGTTGATGTTCTGTTCGACCGTTACAGGGAACAATCTATAAAATCGGGCACTCGTTCTCGTAGGGCAAAAGGGCAGCAGCCAGTTAGAAGGGTTATTGAAAATAAGGATGTGCCACTCCCGAATAACTTTTCAGCTTTTTTGTCTTTGAATGACAACAAGAAAGACCTAGCTGCCTTTTTATCTGAGCAGATAATTCTTCATGCACCCACAGAGAAAACTGTTGTTACTGCTGGTGGGTTTCTCGATGAGAATAGCGTTAAATGCAATGACGAATTCCTCGATATATCTGCCCTACATGCGTCACATGAAGAGGCAGATACTAGAATAGTTCTTCATGCCATACATTGTGCGAAAGAATCCACTTGCAGTTCAGTTGTTGTACTAGCATCTGATACTGATGTTTTACTGCTACTTGTATCTTTCTTTTCAGAAATAAATATACAGTTGTGGATGGTTGCTGGAACATCTGCAAAGCCCAAGAACATTCCTATTCATGCTGTTGTAGAGAAAACCTTTACCTCTCCAGAAATGTGCACGAATCTGTTAGCATTCCATGCTCTGACTGGATGTGACACAACTTCTTTTTTCTTTGGGATATCCAAAAAAACTGGATTTAAGGTTTACAAAGACAATGTTGGGCTTCTTGGGGGTTTTGGAGAGGGCAATTTAACTGAACAGAAAATAGTCGACTGTGAAAAGTTCGTATGCAAGCTGTATAACCAGGGCACAGTGTCGTCAACTGACTCGGTTAGGAACATTTTATTCGGAAAATCCAAGAGCCCCGAAAACATGCCCCCCACTAGCGATGCCTTGCATCTGCACATTAAACGTGCACATTATCAAGCGCTGGTATGGAGACAAGCAAATATAAGTAACCCCACATTACCATCTCCAACTGAGATGGGATGGAAGTTGAATGAAGGTATTCTAGTGCCTATTCTGATGACTTTAGACCCAATTCCAGAATCTTGTTTAGACTTGATTGCATGTAGTTGCACAACAGGTTGTAAAACATTGAGGTGTGGGTGCAAGCGTAACAATTTGCTGTGCATGGACCTTTGTAAGTGCAAAGTCACAAGCAAAGAACAATGTAGGAACAGTATACGTTGAATTTTGAGGAAAAACAGAGAAAATTCGGGTTTTCTTTCGTGCAATGGCTTTTTTAGGGTCGCATGCTTATTTCTATCTTTTTCTCGATGCTATTGTATTTTGTAATCATAGTTTTTACATTTTTCTTTCTACATGCGCGTTTCAAAACGATTTGAAAAAAATTACTGTCCGCCATTTTGAATCGCCATTTTGACCTATTTAACGCCATTTTCATGAAGTTCAACATATTTTTTCAGATTCAGCATACTCAAATTAGGTTAAAAAGTTATGTTGAACCAAATAATAATAATTTGCCGTTAGAAGTTCTTTTTAGCTGAAATCGGACCAGACTACTGGTTAGATATCAAATTCCTACTTTAGGATTTATTTATCAATTTGAACAAACGGTAAAAACTTGACTTTATGGACACAAAACGTACATCTTCAATGCGATGAAATAACAATTGCGTTAACTAGTCATCCCTCAGCTGGAGTCGGTATACGCGGATCTACTCATGCTCGGAGAGAGAGAGAGAGAGAGAGAGAGAGAGAGAGAGAGAGAGAGAGAGAGATCCCTCTAGAATTTGCAGCGTATACACCTTGAAAAAAAAATCATTACATTTAATCGCGCGCTAAGTAATCAGGACAAAATAATTATGTATAAAGTGTTTTCAGAGAATGTGTACTGTAAAGGTTAGTTTGACAGCCTTCTTTCATTCATCATTTACAGTTTACATAGATATAGATCCCTGATTCCTGTAAACATTTTATTCTTGTTCTGGATAAGGATTTTGATTAGGAAGAGGAAACCCCGTGTTCATTTCAGATAGTTCCGGTCTTAAGGGACTTAAATTTTCACATAAAAAATTCATCGAGGGAACCTTTCTGACTGGAAGTTAATTTTGGTAGAGTCTTAAACTGGTACTAACTAAGTACTTCATCCATCATAAGATATTATCCTGATAAGAACTTGTAAAGTGATTTACTAGGCAGTGAAGTAGAAAATTATTTCATTAATTCTCCATCTAAATCAGATACTTAGTAAAGGGGGGGGGGGGGGGAGGGGGGCAACGGAGCCTGACTAACTTTGTTGAGCAATACACCCTTTCCGTCATTTTAACTATTTTTACATGCATAGACAGTTTGATGGACCGGCTGGTTACCTCCCCTCTCCAGTTTTCATGGCATTTATCATCAATAAAAAGTAATGGAAAGTGAAAATATAAGTCTGCCGTAGAATTTCATTTCATAATATGTCTACAATTCTTGACAAGACAAACATATGTTAAAACCAAAAAGATGATTAATGCTTTCCCCATGCTTTAAAATTGTAATTTTTTTTTTTGGGGGGGGGGGGTTCGTCCGCCTTTTTACTATATGGGTTCAATTCATTCTATACACAACTATCAAAGTAGTGGAAGACGAATCAGCCGATACATCCTATTCTGCATGTAAAAACTTTACATGTAAAAATAACTAACTTTGCATGCATTTTAAAAATGGTTGAACGTTTGTCAAAAAAAAGTTGGAGGTAGCTATACAAACTCATATTTACATACTGAATGCAGTGCATGTGATAGAGAGGGTTCTTAAACGTGACGTCTGCCGCAACACAGGACCTCGGTTTTCAAGGTCATATCAGAAAGACCCGTGATTCTCACTTCTAAATGCCGAGCGTTTAGCGAAGGAGGTAATCAATACCGACGTTTGACGCGGCCATGGCACGAGCGTATGGAAAGCCAACGGATTCAAAATTCTATTCCTGTAACTGTGTATCTGTAACTATGTAATGATCCATTTATTCAATATCAATGTAGAAATGTTAGCTGTAATTAACAATTTCAATATATATTATATTATGAATATATTACACACTGAATTTGACTACGGGGCTACTCCGTTTACCAGATCAAGATACTGGGCTCACGGAGGATGTTACAGGTCTACAAGGGATGCTTACTCCTCCTAGGCACCTATCCCACTTCTGGTGTGTCCATAGATCCTCAGCACCCCTTGCTTGTCGTAAGAGGCGACTAAATGGGACGGTCCTTCGGATGAGACCGCAAAACCGAGGTCCCGTGTCACAGCAGGTGTGGCATGTTAAAGATTCGTCCCTGCTCAAAGGCTATAAGCGACGAGCATAGGCCTAAATTTTGCAGCCCTCATCTGCAGTGGTGACGTCTCCATATGAGTGAAAAATTCTCGAGTGGGACGTACAACAATATATAATCTATCAATCTGGTGCGTCAAAGGGACCGTGTTTGTCCTACTCGTAATTTTGTATTCTTTAAAGGAATTATGAGATTGATAATTGTTATTGTTCACATTTTCATTTGAAACAATGTATAATTAATCAAAGAATGCTGCACTCCTTATTATCGCTGATGGCTGTGACGAAAAAATGGTAGCAAATAACTTTGGCCCTTTCACTATTTTAAAGAGGATTTCTACACTATAGAAATTTGAAGTGGAAGGAAAATGGAGGATATGTACAACAGTTTGAAAATGAAAACTTTCAAATTTACTTTATTTAGTGAAACACCATCGATATACACTTTAGCAATCGACGTGCTAACCCACTGAGCTACTCAGCTAGGTAGTGAATTTTTAGATGAATAATATTTATTCGTGATATTTGTATTTTCATTCATTATTTTAAAGGACGTACAGCCATTATGACGATGTAGAGTACCTCCTTAATATCTCAGATGGGTGGGTAGTCACTCCACCTATCACCACCTCCTCTAGATCCACCCGTTTATCATTCTCCTATGGAGTTAAATAAACTTACAGATTGCTAGGAAAACAAACTATAAATCACGAAATAGAGATTTTGTTTTATTATTAAAATAAAAGCACTAGTACATAAAACAGTAAACTGTTTATTAATAAGCAGAACCTATATACGGCATGTGATGTTTTGGTTGATAACAAAATCAGAAAAGAGAAGATTGTAAAAATACAGTTGACATAACGCTGAAGGAAACGACACAAAAGCAAATGATGAAGTAATCAAAGATTTAGACATTTTATTCACCTATGATGTCAAACAGGCCCCATCAATGCAACAAAATGCATTTTAAAAACATGTCATGGTAATGTAGGATCCGCCCACTACGGGTGTTCCGATCAGGAGAGGATTTCAACGACGAAAAATCGAAAGATGAACAACAGACATCGATACATATGATAAAGCTACAGTGTGTTTATTGCCCCTTTACCCAACAGAACTCTTCAGCCAATCAAATCCGCTGTAAAAAAGATAGAAATACAAATAAACTATTTGTAAATGTATTCAAATCTTCAATATTAATGAGAAATAAGAATATTTCCGGAGGTAAATTCACAGAGTACAAATCATGATTGTAGGTCTCACGTAGGCGGATCCAGAGGTAAGACTTGGCGTTGGTTGCGCCGTACACGTTCCGGGCTATACACCAGACTGTTCCGGAATGATGAGCGCTGTGTATAGTCAGTTCGGTGTGGTCAGGACTTATCTGGTAGTTTGAATCCGGGATCCCCACCTCTCCAGTTACCTAGTATACACTTACAATAGTTTGATTCAAACTGAGTGAATTTTGCAAGTTCAAGGCTAAATAATCAAAACTGAAATGTAGAAATGTTGCTCTTTGTAGTGAAAATTGCTCATAACTGTACGTCTTGAAAGAAAAAGCACGTACACTTGTACACATTCATTTCATAATTTGATAGCTGAGGAGTTGTCATTCTTAGTAGTTCCATCCCACAAAAGGATTGAGGCTCATAGATAACTCATGAAGCGAAAAGAGCGAGCGATATACTCCCTCAAAATCATTGGTATCAAAATAATGGATAATGTAGCAGGTTTCTATTAATATGATTTAAGGCTCATAGCGGGTGTGACCGGTCAAAGGGGAATGCTTACTCCTCCTAGGCACCTAATCCCATCCCTGGTAAATCCAGGGATCCGTGTTCAACTTCAACTTTGATTTTTTTTATAGGAGTTATGGGATTAATCAATATTCGTCATCTTATCCTGTTCATGATCAAAAGATATTGCAGTGCTTACAAGGAAGATTGAGGAACAAGAGGAGAAGGGGTCAACTAGGAGAATCAGTAGAAAAACCACTATTACTTACAGATATGAAGTACCAATAAAGACTAGGTGTGGGAATACCGGAAGCTTGGCAGCGGAAAGTAACAGAAGAACCGACCAATGCGTAGGCTGATTCCGACATGTAGTCGATGACTGGCATAACTGTGTATATAGATAAAATAATAATAATTTACGTCAATTACTAGCAGAACAGTATACGAATCAAAACCCAATATTCAGTGTTACAAATTCAATAAGAATGTGCTTCTCGAGATTTTCTCATCCACGTCTCTTGTTGTGTTTATCAGATTTTTTTAATTTCGTAGTCCCTGTTATATGATTTCATAAAGAAAGTACTAGTACACAGGCAATAGAAATGATTGACAATTTTTCACTCATATTGAGACGTCAATAGTTGTAGTTGAAGTACCACAAATTTAGACCTATGCTTAGAGCTCAGGACCGTAGCAGTGAGGGTTCCTTAACGTGCCATCGCCTGCCGCGACACGGGACCTCCGTTTTTAAGGTCATATGCAAAAGACCCGTGATTCTCACTTCTAAAAGTCGATCAATCACTACCTATGTTGACGTTGTAGGCTTGATGTAGCCGTGGAACGAACGGGGCTCGGACTCACGACCTCCATCCCAGTGAATGCTCTACGACTGAGCTTCCGCGACCGATTGATTTCATATAAAGAGTACTAGTAAATAAAATATATATAAAACACATGCGATAAATACATGCATTTTGCAGCATGCAGAGTTGCAATGCGTTTTATAAGCTAAATTATTCGTTTTATCTTTAGCCGCGGACAAAATATAAAACTTCTGGATTTGTTGACAGGGGTTTTAAGGAATAGTACTCCGGCTTTAAGTCAAATGTAAGTAATGAATACCACGTGCAGCTACTTAACTTGACAATTAAAAAACAGATCTATGTAATTTTGTTTTTCCTGTCTTATAATATCGAATGACATTTAAACTATATGAGTTAATGAAAAAATATTACTTTGGAAATTTTTATGGCATGAAAAATAAATTGTGTAATTGATAAACTTTTTAAATGCAACAAGTTTAAAAAAAATAGTCACAAATGATATAAAAATAGAGGTTCAGTTGAAAACATATATTGCGTCTCACTATGCCTAAGAGTTCCACAAAGGGAAACAACTATTGGGAAACTCCAGAAACTCCATAATGGACTATTTCACGAGATTTTATGTTACATTAATCAACCTACGAACACAGCTTAACATACTGACAAACAAACAATCTTAAACATGTGACGTTTGATCATTCAAATACGGTTAAAACATATTCCCTTCACTGTGCTTTCTTTCAATTTAAGAATAACCATATTTCTCTATGGAATACATTTAAAATTGTACGTAAATGTCTGGGTTTTAAATTGTTACTTAAAACGGACGTCTTCTATCATTATACTTCAATTTAAGTACCGATCTGCTGATTCATTCTCACTTTGACTTTTTCATGAATGTGAATGAAGTCTTACTTCCAACGACGTACACGTTCAAGTGACCTCTGACCTCGCCTGCCAAACTCTTGGCAACACAGGTAAATGTTCCATCTTGTTTTAAGGTAGCATTGGTCACGTGCAACTTACTGCCTTCCTGCCTCAAATGGCTATCTTTAATAAGTCTCTGGAATATAAGATATCGGCAAGTTTTATATCAAATTTCATTATCAGAATTATCAGTTAGATGTTTATAAATATGTTTGATGTTTATAAATATGAATGCAAACCAATACCACTATCTTAGGATCATTCAAAACGTAATAGTAATAAAATCATCTTTAAATACTTTAACCGTTTTATTGTTTTACAATTCAAATCTCATGCATATATTATTTCTATAAATCTTTCTCAAGAATAGTAGACTTAATCGTGACATGCAAACTTGCTTACGTCTTTGAACAGCCAAAGTACACTAGGTGTCGGACTTCCGGTCACGTGACAATTTAAAGTTACGTTTTCCCCATAAAGTACTGTCTTATGATCCGTTACAGAAACTTTGGGTTGAATTATTGCAGGAGACCCGGCACTAGATGTTTCATCTGAAATAAACTGTCGATCGCTGTAAGCTGTACCACTAAAGAGAATTGTAAACTTGTGATAGCTAAATGACGTGACCACCATATTTGCATTCACTTTTTGTTTTCTGCTAATTTTCTACTGAAAGCCAGTTTTGTCATTTACAGAAATAATTAAGTCAATGTTTGTTTCAATATAATTAGATCCGATCTTTTTATGCCGTCTGTCCGCGTATGGATATATACATATAAGGAACTATAGTTTTTAAACTACCTACAAGTAAACAAGTAACATGTAGATCAACATGCAGCCATTCAATAAAGAAAAATAAATATTCATTCCTATACATTTAGCGTTTATCCTTTGTACACTATTCTCCGTTACCATCGTTCAAATTTGTTTGTTTTTTTTACGTCCCGTCGAGAATTTTTCACTCATATTGAGACGTCACCAGCTGCAGGTGAAGTATCCCAAATTTAGACCTATGCTTAGCGCTCAGGGCCGTAGCAGAGAGGGTTCTTTATTGTGTCAACGCCTACCGTGACACGGGACCTCCGTTTTTAAGATCATGTCCGAAAGACCCGTAATTCTCATTTCTAAATGCCGAGCGTTTGGCGATGGAGCAATCACTACCTATTTTTACTTCTTGGGTTTGACGTGGCCACGACATGAGCGGGGCTAAAACTCACGACCTTCCGGTTACGAAGCGAACGCTCTAACTACCGCGACCGGTTTCAAATTTGTAAATCAAAACCAAATAAGGATAAAAGCAAAAATCAATTGATTTTCAGCTGTTACATTTTCATAACTTACAAAATATGAAAACAAAATCATATTAAATTTTTAAAAAAATGCTTCATCTTTGCACTTAATTTTATATCTTAAAAAGTAATTCTTAAAATTCTACTGTGCGAGTACAAAAGCCATACTGATTGTCGTTTTCATATGAGTGGGCGTTTCCCGCCAAGTATCGCAAAGTCGTACAATTGTATTGTTGATATCGATAAAAAAAAAGTTACGTCCATCGTTCTTTCTTTGTAACTTACCGACAAGTATCGTTCTTTGTGTGTAACTTCCCGACAAGTATCGTTCTTTGTGTGTAACTTACCGACAAGTATCGTTCTTTGTGTGTAACTTACCG
The DNA here is from genome assembly GCA_024699665.1 of Ostrea denselamellosa. Taxonomy (NCBI): domain Eukaryota; kingdom Metazoa; phylum Mollusca; class Bivalvia; order Ostreida; family Ostreidae; genus Ostrea; species Ostrea denselamellosa. Next base: position 2,419,844 of record JAMZEH010000050.1, on the reverse strand, counting down.
ACAAGTATCGTTCTTTGTGTGTAACTTACCGACAAGTATCGTTCTTTGTGTGTAACTTACCGACAAGTATCTGAAGCAGCTTATAGGAAACACCGGCACTATTGTTCACATGGCATAAAAATATTCCGCTATCAACACGGCCAGCATTTGTAACGATGAGATCTGCTCCTATCTGCTGGACATTACTCGGAAACACACCCTACAGGAGATGTGAAGACTATATCATTAAAAAAACTGGGATCCATTTTACAAAAGATTTTACGACATCAGACCAAAGCTATATTTTGTTTTACAATTCATCCAATGCTGCATTGATTTTAAGGTGTAAATTCAAAGCTTATTTAAGGAACACGATAAGTACATAAAATCATATTTTATATTAGAATTCCGGATTAAATTGTAAGACCTTTTGTAAAATGGGTACCAAGGGTATGATAATATACCTATGTACAATAAAAGTATGTATCGCAATAAAATTAATTTATACATACTGTCTCGTGGGTCCACGTGATGGTAACCTTTCCAGCCGCTGCTGTCGTGTTACAAGGTATTCTGACGTCATCTCCGGTCTTAAGCAACAACACCGGTGGGATAGAGACCTCTGGTGGTGTATTACTGCCAAATGTTAGTATGGGATTTGTTTGAGTGACTGAATAAAACAAAGGAATACAATGTGTGTATTGAAACAAATTATCCAGCTTACAGGTACACACGTCATAGTTTTGTAAGATGTCATCAAATTAGATGGAATTCAGATATTGGAAAAATAACCCAGGGGTCTGGTGTATTGATTTTATTGTATCTAACACATCTGAACTCCACAAACTTCACCTAATTTGTTACCTTACCTTGAGTAGCATTAAGGTAGCATCTCATACATAAAATGAAACCTAAAATGAAAAAAAAAAAAAGGTTCTTTATGCTTAGTTTCAACTGATTTACTTAATAACAGAGAATTGTAACGTTGACTGTGCTGCGATGATCGTTTGTGATGTAAATTGACAGAAATCATTTACATTATATTGCATTATTAAACAATATTGAGCATTGTTCCGCGGATTGACTGTAACTTGTTTGATTTTAGCGCAGTTTTCTTCTTTGAGGTTTTCCAAACTCCAAATTCTTGAGTGACAGTAGCCATTATATCTACAACCCGCTTTGTCTATTTCTTGTTTATCATGGTTTTCCCCGTAAAATCTCATTTTCAATGTTTGTCACAGAACAAAATATATTTTTTTTTACCATTACCATTTACGATAGTGGTAGATGGTTTTATTTTTCTCCGTGATGACGTCAGTTTCAGCCCCGCTCGTGTTATGGCCGCGTCAAAACCTAAGACGTAAGCATAGGTGGTGATTGCTCCTGCCAAACTCTCGGCATTTAGACGTGAGAATCACGGGTCTCTCGGATATGATCTTAAAAACGGAGGTCCCGTGTCACGTGACTGCTATGACTCTGAGCGTAGGTCTAGACTTAGAGCTGATGACGTCTCCATATGAGTGAAAACTCCTAGACGGGACATAAACAAACAACCACAGCCCAATCTATCAGAGATACATTTGCAGTAACAATATAGTGATTCATGTTTTGTAACGCGCCTCATTTTCTAGTGTATCTTATCGCAAAAAGGAAACTTAAACAACACCCTTTTATGATATTGGCCTACTGCAAAATAACGGAGGGTGGGGTGGAATACATGGACCAAGGGGGGGGGGTCAATAAAATTTTCAGTACAGTGTAATTTTTCCGCGCTAAATGAGGGATTCAGTTCCAGCAATACAACGAGATAACCATTTACGGGTCTAAAGAATGATAGCATTATGCACCCCCCCCCACACGATTCGTTACTGTCATCAATCAAGATTGATTGTTGTTTTCCGCCACACTCAACAATTTTTCATTTATCCGGTGGTGTCCAGTTTTTGTAGGTGGAGGAGAGAACCCAGATACAATGTACCCGGGAAGAGACCACCGACCTTCCGAAAGTAAACTGGCAAACTTTCTCGCATATATCGGTGCGAGCGAGAATCGAACCCGCGCCGACTGGAGGTGAGAGGCCTTGTGATTTTGAGCGCAATGCTCTAACCACTCGGCCAAGGAAGCCCCCTCAACTATCAAGAAATAAATTTCAGTTTTGAATATAGATGACGGCATGAACTGCAACTCTTCACGCCAGCATGCATCATCAGTTACGTTAGTACTCCACATAAAGGTATGTACACGGGAAGCTTTCATTTCGGTCGGAATTCCCAGCCGATAAAACAGACGTATTATGTATAACAAGAATCATACACGATTGCATTCATGAGGAAATGACTAACACTTCAATTGGTAAAGATATCGAAAGCCAAAACTTTGGAAATGTAAATATACTGTAGATTATTAGATATACACGAGAATTTTATTTTATTCTGCATTATTTTATTTATTTATTTATTTATTCATTTATTTATTTATTTATTTATTTATTTATTTATTTATTTATTTATTTATTTTTGTACTTTCGCTAGAGACATCAGTCATAAAATATAATTACTCGTTTTCGTTCTTACATTGTTAAAATATATGTAGATCATTTACGTATTTATGTTCCCGCGAATTGACGTCCATGAGTTAATTCGGGAAAGTTAAGTACTCGCAGAAAATAAGGAATTTCCAGTAAATAAATGAGTGCCTACTGAAACATGGATACCTGCATTTTCAATGTGTTTTGTTTGAACCACGAGGAGATGGAACTGGATAATCTTCTTGATAAATATGATATGTATTTATAGATTTACTAAAAAGAACACATAACGACAAATTAAAGTAACGTTTCAGTAAAATTATTCTTACCCACGATAGAATTTAATCCGAAATTCATTATTTACATATTCCTGCTGAAATCTGGTGTCACTTGCTCTGAACATGACAAGACTTAGAGAAGTGATAAGACACCCTACTGATCTTATTTACTGGTCAACCGTTGTTCTATTTACTCGAGACACCGAGTCCTATTTACACGGCGAACTTTGAATTTCTATTCAAATGTACGTCCTTTTTTCATTTTGTATTAGTCGGTATGTAGTTCTGCAAAGTAAAAGCTCGCTGCATATTATTTATTTCATGACCATTATATATATATATATATATATATATATATATATATATATATATCTGTGTGTGTGTGTATTTCATTAACATTTTTTGCAAACTGAATACTATTTTATTGTCCCTTTTTGTAATATTCTCCTAAGTTTTATATCTAAATTTTTGAAAAATTTTAAACATTCAAAATTCGACAATTATACGGTATTATTATTTGATAAACTTTCGGAATGAATTGATGAATGCACGTCCCGTGGGGTTATTAGAATAGATCCTCAGTATCCCATGCTGGTCGTAAGAGGCGACTAAATTGGGCGGTTCTTCGAATGAGACCGCAAAAACCGAGGCCCCGTGTCAAAGCAGGTGTGGAACGATAAAGATCTATCTCTGCTCAAAGGCCCTGAGCGTCGAACATAGGCCTTAATTTTTCAGCCCTTCACCAGGAATGTTGACATCTCCATGTGAGTAAAAAATTCTCGAGCAGGACATTAAACAATATGCAATCAATCAATCAATAATGAAATACATAGTTCTCATTTTGATACATTCCCGTGTCCCAATAGAGTTTAATTTAATACACCTTTGAGACGAAATTAGATATTTTATCCGCTTTCTACTCGATATATAAACTGTTATCAATGCCACTTGTTGACTATAACAGAGCGTGTTAAAATGTTCACATCTGAAGAACAGTGTCATTGAAACTGTTAGTGCTGTACATAAAAGTTATCAAATTGTGTGAATGTCTAATAATTCGACATGCGGCGTGGAAGACACTCTATTATCCCAATGTGTGAAGAGAATATACATTATGATTTAAAATAGAGGAAAAGATGGAAGTAAACACAAGAAATTAAAATTATCAATTCGTATTGGGGAAAACAGGAAAATAAACAAATGAAATTAAAATTATCAATTCAAATATGTCAAATATGAAAATAAACACAGGAAGTTAAACTGATCAACTAAAACTGAGGAAAAGATTGAAATAAGTACAGGAAATTAAAGTGATTAATCTAAACAGAGGACACCATAGAAATAAGCACAGGAAATTAGTGTATTAAAGATTTGATATAATTATAATTATGTACATCTACTAAAGAAGATTGCTCCTGAGTTTTGAATTTTCAATTCTTTTTGAAATATATTTTGATTTCTACATTGAAGGAGAATTATTAAATAAACTGGGATCACGGTGTTTGTTATTGAGTAATAGCGTGTTAAACCTGACTTTTTCGCACTTAAAGTTTACTGATGATTTATTGCATAAAGTCGATTTGTCAGATGGTGTCATATCAACTTAAGCACCACACATTAGTTATTACCTCAAAGAAATGCATACTTTTGTCTTCTAACAATATCGACAGAAATAAAATTAATGCTAATTCATGTAGATTGGAAATAAAAAATGACTTTATCGCAATAAATGTACGAAAAAAAAAATAATCATTTAGCTTTTTTTTTTATTTAAATTGCTCATAAATTACAAAGCCTTGTCTTAGAATTAAAAATTTTAACTTTTTGAAAAATGTGGGTGTTATGAATTTAAGTTTTGAATTATTGGATAGAATACTGTATTTTCATATCATAAAAAGGGAGAGGGCAGGAGGCTAACAGACTTGATTCTACAGTGGCGGATCCAGAAAATTTTCAGAAGTTGGGGGTGTCCCGATCCAAGTTTGTACCTTTAGCATTAAAGAAATGCGGGGATAGAGAGCCCAAGATGGCCAAAAATTACCATGTTTTATTAAAAATTTAAATTTATAAGGGGTTAGCAATCCCTTTCCGTGCCCCTTCTCTAGATTGGTCACTGGTCAGCAAGACCCTTTGAGACTTACCCCATCATTCAAACGTTTGGGTAAGTTACTACATGTATATGTTGAAAACTTTAAAAGATTGTTGAATCTTAACATGAATCATTGTGATTAAACATGATATATCATCCGTGATATCTGGGGTAGTTTGAAAATCATTTACAAAATTTGTTAATAAAAATTCAGTTTTGCCTGATCTTCCTAACTAATTGCAAGTATATGTACCTACACCAAACTGTATGTTTATCTATTTTGTGACCCTTACCTGTAACTTTTGTTTATATATTTGTCTGTACCTCGTACCAGTGAATAAGGAATTGCCTCGTTTCAAAAAGTACTTTTTCATATTCAACACAGTTACGAAATATAATTTTATGACATCAAACACACAGTCATGTTATTAACAGTTATAAGTCCTCCCACACCAGAAACAGTCATAATGCTTCCAAAAAAACAGCTATATCTTTAAGTCTGCATATTAATTAGCTCGGGTTCGAAATTCCCAACGCTAGTTGCTTAGAAAATGTAAACAGAAGAGCGAAATTTAAAATTTGGTCAAATTTTGCATTAAATTTCATTCATGTGCCAAATGATGCATAATAAATGTCTTAATAAATAAAATCATTTGGTTTTGTTTTTTAAAAAATATTTTACATGACTTCTCGGGCGACTAAAATATGTACCCTCTGTGACAGGAATGACCTGGGGTGTTATATCGCCCTCTGCTTAGAATGGTTACAGATATAATAAATGTTGACGTTGCATGGTAACAGATATGATAAATGTTGATGTCACATGGTTAGGCCCGCATGCAAATGTACGTAGAGAACGTTTGACCCAAAGGAAAATGGTCATGGACACTGCGCGCGCCGCTAGAACTATGTTCGGTTTAGATCGTGACCGTCTTTTTGTATCATGGCAAATCGAGAAACCTTTATCAGGATAAGGAATATGGAGGTGTCCACAAAGATATGACTGTCCTGATTAGGAATAATCTCATGCACACGAATATCTAACTTGTTTACAGGGGTTTAAATACCAAAGAAAAACGCTTAAAACTTTTTAATTGGATAAAATATTCGAAAATAGATATCGCCTTCTTACAAGAAACGCATTTCACTGAAGAAAACGAATCATTATATAATTTTTCATGGTATGGAAAAACTATACACTGTTTCTCGGATTCAACATTTAGCAAAGGAGTTTCAATACTAACTACAAAAGGATTACACATAAATATACTAAATACTCACAGGTCAAATGACGGACGAAAACTATTACTCAACGTAGAGTTTAATGATATGGAATTTACTTTAGTTAATATATATGCACCAAATAATGAAAAACATAGAATCCAATTTTTCAAAAGATTAAGATCTTTTATTAATAACTATTCAAATATTTCATCTAAAATCATTTTATGTGGGGATTTCAATTGTAAAATAGATAATTGTACGGATAAGAGCTCTAAAATATTAAAAGACGTAATCACTCAATTAAATCTAGTCGATTTATGGACAAGTAAATATGAGAAAATAGATGGTTTCACGTGGTGTGATGCTTATGATACACCCAAGAGTAGAATTGATTTTATCTTCATTAGTAAAATTTTGCTTAATAAAAGCAAATCTCCTATATTACGGAAAATACCAGGAACTCATTCAAAAGGAACTAGAATGTCTGATCACAAAGCAATTAAATTTGTTATAAATATGAGTGAAAACTCTAGAGGAACAGGGTACTGGAAATTAAATATCTCCCACTTACAAAGTAGTGAATATAAAAATGAAATCGTAAATAGTATTCAAAATATAAAAAGCTCAAGAGGAACAAGCATACATAAATGGGAAGACTTAAAGAACAAAATTAAACTATTCTCAATACATTTTTCAATCAAGGCACATAGAAAGTTTAAAAATAAAATCTCAAACATTGAAAAAGAAATAAATGAAATAGAATCTCTACCGCATCTCCAAATCGACATGAATAAAAAAAGGAACTTGGAATCACAATTAAATGACTTGTATGACAAAAACGCAAAGGGAGCTCAAATTAGATCACGTGCTAAATGGATTGACGAGGGAGAAAAAAATACCAAGTACTTTTTAAATCTAGAAAAAAAACATCAATCTTATAATGTTATTAATGAATTACAGAATGAACAAAGTGAAACTTTAACGACTGATGAAGAAATTTTAGGTGAAATGTGTTGCTTTTACGAAAAACTATATGACACTAAAAATATAAATTCTTCCGACATTGAAAATTATTTAAAAAATAGCAATATCAAATGTGTATCTAAAAGTGCGAAAGACAGTTGTGACCTATTTCCAACTTTGGAAGAATGTCGCGAAACTGTTATGAGCATGAAGCACAATAAATCCCCAGGTTTAGACGGTTTACCGACTGAATTTTATCAATGTTTTTGGGATCAGTTATCGGAACTCTTCTGTGAAATGCTGAAAGAAATTTTTGAATCAAATGAAATGACTTTTTCCCAAAGACTAGCTATAATATCATTAATTTACAAAAAGGGGGAAAAATCCCTATTAAAAAACTACAGACCTATCAGCCTAACCAATACAGATTATAAGATAATTGCATTCATATTTGCTCGCCGTTTACAAAAAGTTATTGATGATTACATAAGCAAAGAACAGACAGCATATATCAAAGGAAGATTTATAGGAAGTAATGCACGGTTAATATTAGACATTTTTGAATATTGGAAAAACAATAATAAAGAGGGATTATTATTATTTCTCGACTTTGAGAAAGCTTTTGATTCAGTCGAGTGGAATTTTCTATTTAAAACTTTAGAAACATTCCATTTTGGTACAAATTTTATTAAATGGATTAAAATACTTTACACAAACCCTATCTTCCGTTTAAAAAATAATGGATGGTTATCTAGAACATGTCAGATGCATCGGGGAATTAGGCAGGGCTGTCCTATTTCAGCGATTTTATACCTCTTTGTGGCAGAAATTCTATCAGATAAAATAAAATCTAACAATTCAATTCATGGCTTCACCAAAAAAAATTTAGAAAATGAAATAAAAAATATCCAACATGCAGACGACATGACACTGGCTTTAAGTGATACTGAATCACTAACACATGCATTAAAAACTATTAATAAATTCTGTGAATTAGCAGGATCAAAAATAAACTTCACAAAAACAGAATGTATTTTATTCGGAAACCTAAAAAACCAGTTCGAATCAATAGAGGGAATAAAGGCATCCAAGAAAGCTGTAAAATGTTTAGGTATTTATATTGGTCAAGATAGAATTGAATGTTATAACAAAAACTGGATGAAAATATATCACGAAATTGAAATGTTATTCGAATCATGGAAAAGAAGAAAATTATCACTATTTGGTAAATGTACAATTATTAACACTTTGGCTTTATCAAAAATGACTTATGTCGCGAGTATCCTAGAGTTACCCGATCCTAAGTATATAAAAGACATTAATAAGTTGTTATTTAATTTTCTATGGAATAAAAAAGATAGAATTAAAAGAAATACATTAATAGGGGATATAAAAGATGGAGGGATAGGTATAGTCGATACAGAGTCTAAACTCAAAGCATTAAAATCAACATGGGTTTCACGCCTTATTATAAATAATCACATCCTAATGAAATATGTAGAAAGCTTTTGCAAACCATTGGATATTGACATTAATTATCTAGTTAAGACTTCTGAAACATCAGCTGACGATTACGGCATTCTAAAAAAATTTCCGGTATTTTATAAACAGGTATTTTCCTGTTTCAATCTCTGTCAGGATAAGACAAACCAAACTTTTAAATGCACTGAAAAATTCCTTTTACAACCAATATGGTCTAACAGGAATTTCCTTTTTCAAGGCAAATCAATTTGTTTTGATGATTGGATTAAAAGCGGGATATTATATGTTAAAGATATTTTTAATGAGGATGGGCTATTAAAATCAGGTAAACAAATCTGTGATAATCTTAAGAAGAAAACAAACTGGCTATGCGAATATAAGATATTACGACACATTTTCAAAAAATTTGAACACCGATATGATTTTGCAAAAATCCCCTACGTCTTGGTAAAACAAATTGAGAAAAAATTCTTTTTACAACAAAAAACTAAAAACTTATACTCTGCCTTGATAAAACACAAATTCCAAATACCCTCTCTTACAAAGCAGAGTAGAGAGTTCCAAATAACAGATAAAAAGAAATGGGAATCAATATTTTTATGTAAAGTTAAATGCATTAAAGACAAATCCTTAGCAGAGTTTAATTACAAGCTAATACACAACTTATTGAGTAACAATCTCCTTATCAGCAAATGGGATAAAAATATTACTAATAAATGTAAACAGTGTCGAGATGAAATCGAAAACGCAAAACACCTAATTTTTGATTGTAGTAATGTACAACATATTTGGAAGATTGCAAGCATCTGCATTAATTTCACGATTATTTGGAAACATGTTGTTATCGTGTTTTATTTTGATAATAACGAACTGTCTAAGATATATAATTATTTTATATCTTTCATTGCATTTAGAATTTACAAATGTAAAATGTATTGTAGAGTTGTACAGGTTGATGAAACAAATGATTTTGTTATTCGCTCTGTCAAGGAATACTTGAGACAACATTGTCAAGTTCTAAAGCTTTTGCGTAAAAACAAAGAACACTCTTTTTTTCAAAATTTTATATCCAAGCTATAATTATTCTCTGATTTTTTCATATAAGATTCAAACATAACTTCATGCTTCTACTTAACTTTGTTCACATATATGTCTGTCATTATTATGAATCTATAAATCCACTATTCAGGGGAAACTGTCCCTGAATAGAGCTGCCCAATGAGTCGGTTATGAACTGTTGTGATATGTGTGGACTCTGTGGCAGCGTGGCATTTTAAATACCGGATGAACAAATAATCAAACAATTTACATATATGATTTATATAACGCTATCAATATGCTATATATATATGTGTATCTATACCTTATTTATATATTATAAACACCATGTGTATGTTGCTTTATATATGTTATGTCATTGAAATAAAAGTTGGACCCTGCGTGGTACCTTAGGGAGAACTATTTATGTATTTTGAGGGAGCTTAGTCAGGGCCCCATCCCTGGCAGATGCCCTATTATGTTAGTTAGATTTGGATGATTGTTATAGAGTAAGTTCTGGGAAATAAAAGATATGAAAATTTAAAAAAAAAACAAAAAAAAAAAAACAAACAAAAAAACTTGTTTACAGTGTATTTATCACCCACGATACGACAGCTACTGCCACTCCGAAACTGCTACAAATATCAAATGTAGACTCAATATATACACAGACGTTTGGAGAAACCTATGAAATTATAGACGCTAAAACTGAAAATTGACCGCAATAAGTTTATTTTACATAACAGCGGAAAATTTCCATAATCCTAGAAACTGAAATAGATCCTTTCTCTGAGACATATTTTGTGTCATATTTTTGACAGTAAACTTACATCCACTCGGTACGTGCGATGTCTACGTCACCTGCACGTCTGTGCATGTTTTATTACACCAGTCACCTTGTCTTTTTTGACTAATTATAGAATTCGCATTCTGATAATTTTCACACTCCTAAATATTGAATTCCTTTGTTAGAGGAAAAGAGACGGAGGGAACAACTCCTAAAAACTACTGATTTCTTCCAAAATTTATAAAAAATCTAGTAAAATAATAATGATAAAACGTTTGACTATCGAATGATAAAAAGTTTGACTATCGAATGATCAGAATAATGTGAAGTGTTAATAAGTATCGATTTAAGGTAGTCATAACTGTGAAATAAAAGAGTGACAGAAAGACAGACATCAACCAATATTGTACAAAAGTAGATATTTTGCAGTTGCTTTGAATTCTATTTCCTATCTACACTTGCCACGGGCACCTGTCATCACTGCACTCTCACTTTGACAGGTCGCGGTAGCTCAGTGGTGAGAGCGTTCGCTTCGTAACCGGAAGGTCGTGAGTTCGAGCCACGCTCGTGCCATGGCCGCGTCAAACTAAGACGAAAAATAGGTAGTAATTGCTCCTTCGTCAAACGCTCGGCATTTAGAAGTGAGAATCACGGGTCTTTCGAATATGACCTTAAAAACGGAGGTCCCGTGTCACGGTAGGCGTTGGCACGTCAAAGAACCCTCACTGCTGCAGAAGGTCTAAATTTGTGGTACTTCACCTACAGCTGGTGACGTCTCAATATGAGTGAAAATTCTCGACGAGACGAAAAACAAACAAACAAACACTCTCACTTTGAAGTGGATTTACGAAGCTCTGATTTACAAATGGTGAATCAGAAAAGATGTACGATTCATTCCGGATCCATGTTGATAGCTGGTAATGTTTCCTAGTAGAATTTTGTGCTGTGGTAACAGTTATTCACTCTACCGTTTTAGCTCTTTTTATGAAATTGCTTTCACGAATGTCGAGTTGAATAATTGCAGCATTGCTGAAATTATTGGAAAATATGTTTACTGGTTTATTTTTAGTACAGTGAATTGTCACAAAAATGACCTAGCATTAGAGTATAGTTGTCCTTAAAATTGAAATAACAAATGCGTGTTTCCTATTATTTTACATTTTAATTGACAAAGTTAAATACAAACTAAATAAAACTGGTTTCTCTGGTGGGTCACCAATGTCGGTGTCCGTGTTCCCGGAAATATCCTTAACGTTCCTGTGTATCTACTTTCCGCTTCATCCTGCCGTGAAGACTTACCCCTGCTCCATACTGTTGTGGATTGATTGATTGATTGATTATATATTGTTTAACGTCCCGCTCGAGAATTTTTCACTCATATGGAAACGTCAGCATTACCGGTGAAGGGCTGCAAAATTTAGGCCTATGCTCGGTCATGGCCTTTGAGCAGGGAGGGATCATTAACGTGCCACACCTGCTGTGCCACCGGACCTCGGCTTTTGCGGTCTCATCCGAAGCCCCCCCCCCTCTCCATTTAGAACCGCTCCATTTAGTCGCTTCTTACGACAAGCAAGGGATACTGAGGATCTATTCTAACATCCTGGATCCCCACGGGGCTACTGTTGTGGAGAGATACTCCTGCTCCATACTGTTGTGGAGACTTAACTGTCCACTCGTGATGATTATTGATTGATTATTTATTGCTTTCCGCCACACTCAACAATTTTTCAGTTATCTGGTGGCGTCCAGTTTTTGTTGGTGGAGGAGAGAACCCAGATACAATGTACCTGGGAAGAGACCACCGACCTTCCGCAAGTAAACTGGCAAACTTGCTCACATAACGCCGCGGCCGAGATTCGAACACGCGCCGACAGAGGTGAGAGGCTTTGTGATTTTTGAGCCCGATGCTCTAACCACTCGGCCACGGAGGCCCCTCCACTCGTGATGAGGTTAATACGTCTTGTGGTCAAGACTACGTACAACACGTGAATTAGGTATATCCGGTATCTGGCGCCGGAACATTCACACAAAATTACAGGATAAAACCTGTCAAAGTACCCTTGCACTATAAGATATTGACGGACTTTAAAAACGCAACACACATTTTTTTAATTTATTCATTGAAAGTATTACATATAAAACTTTCATTGTAAAATTTACCCACCATACATCGTCTTGATTTTTAAAACCTATCTCTCGATTTACCAGTGTTCATTGTTTGCGCGTTTTTGAGTAGCATCGCGCGAAATTTGCAGAGCTTTTTTTTTCAAACACGTGGAAAGGTAATAGGAGTTTTTCGCGATAAAACAACTTTGTTGGTGAAAGCGTAGACACCAATAACAGAAAAAATTTAAGAATATGCCGAGCTTAAGCAATGAAATGCGCAATCAAGCACTTGGTATGCTGCAAGCAGGCGTTAGTCAGCGTGAGGTTGCAAGGAATTTTAATGTCCATCCTTGTACAGTTAGCCGGTTGTTGTCACGATTCCATCAGACAGGATCCCTAAATGATCGCTCAAGACCTGGTCAACCGTTTGTGACAACGCCACGGCGACATGCGTTCATTTGGCAACATCATCTGCGCAGTAGGTCTGCGACCACGTCGAGAAAAATCATTCTGCGTCATGGACGGCCTATTCATCCTAGAACCGTTTCCAGAATTTTGAAGCGCCATGGGATCCGCTACAGAAGACCTTATAAGGGGCTACACCTTAAACCGTATTACCGACGGTACAGATTGCAATGGGCAAGGCAGCATCTGACTCAACGTCAAAATTGGCCATGTGTTGTGTTCTCAGATGAGTCAAGATTTAACGTTAGCAACGCAGACGGCAGATGTCGAGTTTACCGTCGTTTACATGACCGTTTTGCAGGCAAGTGTGTCCTCGAGCGCGACAGGTTCGGATGGGGGCGTCATGGTCTGGGTTGCGCTTAACCACAGTTGTCGATCACAACTGGTTGTTTTAAATGGAATCCTCACTGCTAAGAGGTATGTGGACGAAATTCGGCAGCCTGTTTTAGCACCATTAATGCAGCAGTATAGGCATGGAAATAGGTCATTTTTCCAATAGTACAATGCGCGCGCACATAGGGCAAGATTGACACAGAACATTTTTCACACGAACACCAATGACGTCTTTGATTGGCCCGCTATGCCTCCAGACTTGAATCCAATCGATCATATGTGGGATGACCTGGGGAGACGTGTGCGCAGCTGCCAGCCACAGAATCCGCAAGAATTAGGGAGAGCCTTGCTGGAGGAATGGCAGAATATTCCTCAGAGGACCATCCGAAATGTTTGTCAATCAATGTCACGTCGCCATCGCGCCGTCATCATTGCTAATGGAGGTTATACCCGGTACTAGTGAACAAAACCACATATTTGACGCACCCCTCATTGACATTTATTTCAACTGTAGCCTCTTTGTGAATAAAATAATGTTCAAAATCAAAGAATAGTGTTCAGTTAACATGGTTTATAATATACCATTATGAATTTGTGTATCAGATATATGAACAAATTTACAATATATAAATTTTTTTAAGTTTTTAAAGTCGGTCAGCGTAACATCAATGTAAATAAACAATTTAGGTACACGGTGCATAACATGTACAAATGACGTATACAAAGCATAGAAATGTTTACTACACTTTACTTTACGCTAACGAGAGTTAATAAGGAACGTAAGATTTACAAACAAAATGACACCAACAGGCTACCGTAGAAATACTACTGACACACATTTAGATAAGTAAAAATGTATTTCCTGTACAGAGTTATGAATCTCAAAACAAAAATATGTATAACGTTGAACAGCTTGATATAATATAAACTAAAAACAAGTAAGGCTTACCTCAGAGAAGTAGGACCATACAAATTCTCGATTGAAATACCCTCACTTGTTTGCCATCATTATTGGAAGTTTGCAAAATAAAAATCAGTAAAAAGTATCGAAGCGTCCTTTTCCTAGACCTGCCGCGTCCAAAACTGAATTCAGCGCGGACTGTACAAGATTTTAAAGGTCCAGTGATTTGAGGTATAAGGGTTATTTTAAATGTACCCGGTGGAAAACGGAGGCTCACAACAGGTGAGCGAAAAGTTGCTGACGTGTTCGATTAGGAATAATTAAATAATTAATTGATATAGCTGTGGATTTTTAATGTGACATGAATAATGATGCTTACTTACAGTAAACCAACTTTTATTAGCGTGAGACAAAGTACCTTGATTCAAGTACCTTGTCATCACGAATATATCTCGCTGCGAATCAGTCATATGTTTATGTAAACTATGATAACGTAAGCAAGTATTCTGAGTGTATTACAGGCAATACAGAGTCTCCTACCGGTAGGATAATTCAGTCAAATGTATGGCAAACATAACAAAACTCAAACCTGATCTGTATCTATCCAAGACAAAGCCACATATCAAATTTCTAATGTATATCTTCGTCCAATGCGGAGAAATGTCCGGAAAACCTCAAGCATTCATCAAGAGACATAATTCAACAAAAGTAGGTCAAGCGTAACGAAACTCAAACTTGATCTGAAATTATTCAAGACAAAGTCATATATAAAATTTCAATTGAATATTTTCATCCAAGAGGAGAAAAGTCCGGAAGACTGATTTGCGATGACAGACAGACGGACGGACAAACGGCCCGACGAACAGACAGACCGAGTGTAAAAAAAGTCGGTAGGGGACTAGTAAGTAAAAATTACAATATTGTACAATAGTTTAAGCCCGTTATCAGCATAAATACTTTGTACATACAAGCCGCATGGACCAGCCCGCCGTTAAGCCTGACGTTTCTGTAACGTTGCAGTCGTGAGTCCCCTTAATCTTTCGACGTAATCATTTCCACACTGCACACACTCCTCCCATCTCCCTCACCATGCACTAGAGTACCATTTACTAGCTTTATTGAGGATATTGAAAGCTAAAATATTTTCTAACTTCACAAAAAGATGCAACTTATCTCACTATGAGACTTCTTAACTTTTATAACAACGTCATGAATATTGGATTTTATATTCTCATTATAGAACAGTGAGCTTCCACACGTTGCAACATTTCATGTTCGAAATCGAACGCACCGTCGGAAAGCCGTTTATGCCACATGTAAATCAACAATTTGGATTTATTTTAGATATCTCTGTAACTTGCGTGATTTTTTCCGTCTCTATCGACGCACTGGCTAGAGTGACACACGCTGTTCCGTTCGGATGACGTTACTTTTTCGGACGTTTTCAGAGACATATTTCTTTGGGTGCTTCGTAATACCTCTTACTCATTAGATACCTGATATTAGCAACATCAGAAAATGACGTTAATTATTTGTTTGTTTGCTTGTATTATTGTTGTTATTGGGTTTTTTTTTTTTATCTATTTATTTATTTGTTTATTTACTTATACTCAAGCACATAAAAAATGCACCGCTAAAATTTTTTTCTCTCAAAAATCAAAACATATTTTATCATAATTTTATTCGCCCCCATTAATGCATCTTTTAAAGTTTTTATCCTGTAAAATTTAAATGTCACGTTCAATCAAGCGCTTACAAACTCAAAAAATGTTTTAAAACACATTTTTGCGCGTGCAAAACATGCCAATTACGCTGAGTGAAAATTAAAACTTGTTTCCTGTGTCTACTAACTCCATCTTCAGAAGGAAAGTCTGAAATTTCACTTTTGTTGACAAATTAATGCGTTTTGATGCCACGCTTAAGCACTGATGAGCGCAACCAAGCTGTAGGTATGCTTCGTGCCGGTCTTTCCACTCGGAATGTTGCGAATCATTTCAATTGCCAACACGGTACCATTATCCGTCTTAATCAACATTTTCCTGCCAAATTCCGTATCCGACAGGCAGATACCAGGTGCACCAAGAGTTACCACGCCGCAGCAGGACCCTTTTATCAGACTTCAGCATCTTCGGAATCGTTATCTTACAGCTTCACAGACTGCTAATGTAACCCCTGGACGCAACAGACAAAGAATCAGTAGCCAGACTATTCGCAGAACGCTCCGTGAAAATGACCTTAATGCTCGTCGCCCGTATAAGGGTCCTGTACTTACGCAGCGTCATAAACGTCAACAGCTGGAATGGGCACTACGTCATCTTCATTGGACACGTCAATGATGGGATGAAGTCCTGTTTTCAGATGAATCACGTTTTCATCGTCTAGAGCTGATGGTCGTACGTGCGTATGGAGAAGACGCAATGAAAGTTGACAGTTGGGTGGCGGTAGTGTCATGATCTGGGCATCTGTATCTTTCCGTCATCGCTCTGACTTGCACATTTGTGACAATAACGTTAATGCTCAAAGGTACTGTGATGACATTTTGGCAGCTCATGTTCAGTCCATATTTCATAACCACCAGGACTTGAGAGTTTTTCAACAGGATAATTCAAGTCCCCACACTGCTAGACTCTCGACGGATTTCTTGAACAATGCACACATTCCAGTAATGTCATGGCCTTCTTTATTGCCTGACATGGCACCAATAGAGCATGTTTGGGATGAGTTAGGACGAATGGTCAATAACAGGCCCGATAAGCCGACGACGATACCGGAACCTCGATGCGCTTTGACGGAAGAGTGGACTAAAATGCCACAAGTCAAAATTCAAAACATCATTAGGTCAATGCGACGCCGTTGCACACCATGCATCAACGCAAGAGGCGGTCATACCTGGTATTGACTTTGTGACTTTGTGTTGTCGACATATCAACACTGTATATGACGTAACTCTTAATGAGGTGTTTTTGTGGCATTCTAAAGGCAGTAAACAAATAAAAATCTTATGATATAAAATTATGAGATAGAATGATTAAATAAAAAAAATCATTTTCTGTTTTATGGCGCGTTTTGTATGTTGTTGACTATATTTTGGTACATGACAATTAAATTTTATGTCGTTTTGACCTGTTTTACAAAAAAAAAAAAAATAAATAAATAAATAAATGACCATTTAAATTCAAAAATTAATGACAAGGTTTGTAACTTCTACTTCAAAGTATTTATGTTTTTTAATGCAAAAGAAATTAATTCAAGTATAACTAATAAAATGTCTTTCTCTTGTCTATGAAACGGGAGATGAAGGTTACAAACATAACAGAAAAAAATGCAAAAATAAAGCATTTTATCATTTAAATGAAATTTTGAAGAAAAGAAATGTATAGCTGAAAGCACATCTACCTCACAGAAACATACCAAAGGTTTTCAAAAAACGTACACCGGTTTGAGGTCTCAGATCCTGTAATGATAGGACAAGTCTGAACATTGACATTCACTGATGGTTTTTCCATTAAAACACCATTCTAAAACTACCTCGGTGCATTATTTTCAGCTGCCCTTTAACTCACGCGTACATATCCTACAATACTACACCAAGTCAACTTCTTCAAGCAAACAGTCAACCATTTGAGCACTATATTACGATATTGAGCAAAATGTTCAAAATAGGAAGGTTTTTTTTTTTGTTATTTTTTTTTTTTCACTTTTTTTTTTCCGAAATACATGTACGTGTTTTGATTATAATATCGGTTAAACTTTTATCACAAAAATTTTTGGTCATTTTTAACATGGAATTTCAGTAACTTTCATACCAATACTATTCGCATTACATCGAGTTTCCTTACATGTACAAAATGTATCATTATTACCAAATCGACAACGAAGATGAATGCTTTTGTGAATAGCACCGCTATCAATATCTGCACGTAAAGATATATACTGTAGTTTGGCGCCATATTTCACATTTCCTAGTATCTACACAGTGTATTTGTGGACTTTTCGTAGATCCTTATGCTACAAGTAAACTGTATACTAAATTTACATCGTCAACGCAACCCTTTCAATACTTCAGAAATCTGATGCGTGGATCCAATTTTTTTTCTCGGGGAGGATGATACTTGGAACATATTTTTCAGGGTGGGGAAAGAGGTGAAGGTATACTTAGGATCTAACGAAGGTAATTGTTTTTTTTTTTCGAACTCAGCAGTCTAAATATAGTCTCTTCATTCAACTGTTCATACATCAGTAGATAATGCACTTACGTCACATTGTGAATATCTTATCTACGATATAAATAAAAAAATGATTACTATGTAATCGATCAGATATTCGACGAAACTCGGGTGACCTACTGCGATGATCTGCGTGCACTGTCGTTCGTCGTCCGTTAGTAATTGAACATTTTAAATATCTATTCGATAACTACCATTCCAATTTCCGAATTTGTTATGAAGAACATTTGGGACAAGAGAAACATGAATTGTAAATTTCAGGACTCCTGCACCCCTGCGGACTTTGGGGCAGGGCAAAAACTGTCAACAATTGACCAATGTTTTAAAAAAAAAATTCTACAACTTCACATCTGTAAGAAAAACTAATTGCATACTGATGTTGTGCAGGATGGCCTCTACCAAAATTGTAAATTTCATGATCCCCAGGGTAGAGGTTCTGACTCCAGGGCAGGGTCAAACATGGTATATGATATTACATGTATGTGTAAAACATTTAAAAGATATCTTCTTTAAAGCTTTCGATACTTATTTGAAACTAATGGGTATTTGAATAGAGCAGGTAGCCCTTTAACAAAACTGTAAATTTCATTACCCCAAGGGTTGGGGTTTTGGTATTAAGGTTGGACCAAAGGTGTTAACAATTAAACATAATTAACCTCCTCTTGATAATTATAATTCCATTTTTTTTCAGATTTGTTATGAAGCATCTTTGCGAGATTGGGTGACATAAATTGTGAATTTCAGGGCTCCTGTTCACCTGAAGCCTTAGGGGCGTGGCAAAAACTGCCAAAAATGACCAATTTTCAAAAACTGTCGTCTCTATAACTGAACATGTGTACGAAAAACCAAATGCATAGCAATCGTGTGCAGGAAGTCCTTGTCCAAAATTGTAAATTTCATGATTCCAGGGGTAGGGGTTTTGGTATTAGGGTGGGCCAAAACTGGTCAGTGATCAAATGTGTTAACGACTGAACATGGTTACCTTCGTAATAGTGTTTCTGTCATTTCAATTCTTCTCAGATTTGGTATAAACCTTTGGGCCAAGGGGAGAGAGAGGGGGGGGGGATAAATTGTAAATTTCAGACCTCCTGCAACCCTGGAACCTTAGGGCTGGGTGGTAAAAAACTGCCGAGCACTCCATGACCCCAAGGGATTTAAATGTAATAAAAATAATATTGGTAAAGGGGCTTTAGCTTTTAGTTAGAACAGGAAGTAAAAACACATGGATAAAATAATGGAATGTGTTAAACTCCAAAAATAAAATATGAAAGTAAAAAGCAAAACCAGACATCCAATGATATTTTATGAAAATAAAAAATATTATTTACTTCACTACAATAATGTCGCTGCGATTGTTTCTATATAAACAAAACCACCTCTATTGTCAAAACTACGTTGTATAGTAATACCAGCAATATGACGTGACATACAGAATTTTAAAAGGTTTTCATGGTATATTTGATATGCCGCATTCAAACTTTACTTTGCTTAGAGATATATACCTTATTTTCACATACTGGGTGTTGCCTATTATCTGGTCTTGATAGTCCATTCCAAGATTCCCTGCATTCAATACTGAAGTGGGTCTATGGGAAATGAAATGAAACGGAATTAGGAATAAAGCATATTGCACGTTGTGCATGTGTGTGAGAATTGGGTGAGAATTAAGCGCTGACCAACTATACTTGTGTACAAGCATACGTGAAACAAAATTTCAATTCAAATTCTATATAATTATGTTGACACAAATCGACACATATAGGAAGGGGAATGCATGGTGTATATATATATTTTTTTAGCATATCAACATTTTTTAAAACGATATTCATGTCAAGTTTTGCTTAGAATTTGGTATACAAAATTCGAACAAGGCCCAATTAGATATAAAATAAAAGGTAAAACGCTCAAATGACTTTGTTGCCCTTTGCAGTACATAAATAGGCACATCCATTACCTTTGTAGTCCACCCTTCCGAGTTAATTCAACCAGAGACCCTACGGTGATTATCAGTATACATTATAAAGTCATGTAAATGAATTTCGTACTGATTTAGATGGGACCCCCCCCCCCTCCTTCAAACCAAATCTTTCCGTAACGCCAATGTATAAAATAAAGGGAAACCTTTTGACCCCAGTGGTTTTTCCACGACAAGAGGCCCATTGGCCTGAACGGTCACCTGAGTATCATAGCCTACACACAGAGTCTCATATTTCTATATAAGCCTCAATATAGCATCTTCTGTGCACATGTTTATGATCTTTCAAATAATACAATTCCTATTCAATTACAGAAGAAGGAAAATGGAAGTTTGAATCATATAAATCACTTTAACATTCCCTAATTATTTTTACACATTTTCATTATGTGGTCATATTGGCCCTATACAAGGGCCTGAACACCTGACCTAGGAGCCACGGATTTTACAATTTAGGTAGAAAGCTTCATGGACATCAAACTCATGCATTTAAGTTTACTCAAATTTATCTGGGAGAGGAGAAGATTTTCTAAGATATAATATGTATTTTCACTATATTGGCACTGCCCTAGGGCCTGAACTCCTGGCCTAGGATACACGAATTTCACAATTTAGGTAGAGAGTTTTATGGAAATCAGTTTCATGAATACGGTGGGTTTTTTTTCAAATGTACATGAAAGTAGAGAAGAAGATTTTCTAAGATTTAATATATTTATGGCCATATTGACCTCATCCTAGGACCTGATCCCCTAAAACCCTGATCCAGAAGCCATGAAGTTCACACTTTTGATAGAGGGCTTCATGGATATCATAATAACGGGAGGTGTGGGGTTTTACAAAATATTTATTTGTTGAAAAACTCCGTTTAAAGTTCTGTAAATATATTTTAAGTTTAAGTACTAAGACAACAAATGGGATGATATACGGGGAACTTGGAAGATATCCTATTTTAGTTGCTATTAAGATCAGAATGATAACATTTTGGGCTAAACTTCACTTCTCTTCTAATGCTGAAAAATCATGCGTTAAAATATATCATTTGATTTATAAAAAAGACTTACAGTGGTTAAGATTTATTAGAAAAATCTTAGATGAGTGTGGGCTCTCATATTTATGGATAACCAAATCTTTATATAATCCACTTTGGGTGAAGCAGAAAGTGAAAAGAATATTAATTGACCAATTTACTCAAGAGTGGAGAAGTAATATTTACCTCTCTCCAAAATGTTTAAATTATAGACTTTTCACAGATTACCTGACATTTGAGAATTATCTGACTATTCTACACCGTAAATATGCAGTTATTCTATGTAAATTGTGATGTAATAATTTGAGATTACCTTTTGATTGTGTAAGATGGAATAATACGCCTAGAGGTTTACGTTTCTGTTATTTATGTAACCAAACTGGGGGATGAATATCATTATATTTTTGAGTGTACACAACATGCCATAGAACTTGCGAGAAAATCTTTATTGTCGGCAAAATTAACAAAGAACCCAAACGTTATAAGATTTAAAAAACTATTCACATCTTCAAATTTTGTACAGCTTAAAAGTTTATGTAAGTTCCTATCAGTTGTACAGAGAAATATGGAACGTAATCAATCTAAATGATTTGAATCTGTGTTACTTTTATTTATCAAATGTTATCGTTTATCTCTTTGATATTATAAGTATTCTTTACTTTTTGTGTATCTATGAAAAATTGAATAATTAATCAGGGACTATTTGCACCTGTTGCATATCATACCCAACTTCCTCTCTTTAATGTATAATTGTACATTTATGAGAATAAAGAATTGATTGATTAACCTTGCATTGAGGTTTTTTTTACCACATGTGTGGCAGTAGAGAAGATCATTTTTTAAAATATCGCCTTTTTTAATCATATTTGGTCCTGCCCTTAAGGCCCCATAGGTGTTAAGTAGGGTCATAAATTTCACATTTTATATTTCTGTTATTCTGGAGATGTTTCATTCCAAAAATGGTAGCAAAATGGCCTTGTAGTTTTCAAGACGAACTTAAAAATGTAAAACTGTTAACAGACAACGGACGAGGACGAGCAAAACCCCAACAGCAATAGGTCATCAGAGTGACTCAGCTCACCGAAAAGAAATCTGATTAATTATGATTATTAATACGGCATAGATTGATTTTTCAACTGTAAAACTAGCACGCTGCTATGGTGTGTTTCCATGAACAACTCCTAATCGAGGGGTGCGAGAAGGGGAGCACAGGTACCGTTTACCTGTATTTACCTGAATGATGAAAATTCATAGAATAGAAAAAACATACAATTTCCATTTTGTGAACAATGGCTAAAGAGTAAAATGTTTTAAACAATGCTTTAAATGAAAATAAATTATATTTATACAGTGTCCAATATGCTGAATTGACTTTCGTGAAGTGCATGCATAAGCATTGAATTATCAGTGCTTTTATAAAATGAATTGTGCGAGCATGAAAATCATTACTTGTTCTTAAAATGCATTATTTAAAATCCATGTGTACATATAATAATATAATAATAATGATAAATTATGGACAGGAACTATCTGCTTTATTTAAAACTTGGATTATTCCATTAAATACAGGTAAAATCTACCTGTTTCCTTCCGTACAGGTAAAATCTACCGTGCAGAACCCCTTTGATCCTCTAGTAGTCGTTCGGTGAATAAGACATTTCTACTTTCGTTATATTGTTTTTGAAAACGCCCGTATATTGTGTGTGTTTCCAACACCCGGATGTTGAAACGTTGAACAGCTGATTGACGCCCTGTGGGTCTGTTTCTTGAAGGTATGCATTGATTTTACGTTCAATTAGCGTTTCATCTTTTATTCCGTGTCGTGACTATTTGTACTAATAGTTAGTTTCTTTCGAATACACGATAGGCAAACGAGGATAAAGAGTAAATATCCTTTCTGTCTTCTTCATTTCGCACTGCTCCGGCTTTTCTTGTTGAAACCTGCATAACTGTTCAATGTATTTTTAAAGAAGTGCGTGTACGTCTAGTATAATAAAATCTCTCTCTGTGTGTGTCTCTCTCTCTCTCTGTGTGTCTCTCTCTGTGTGTGTGTGTCTCTCTCTCTCTCTCTCTCTCTCTCTCTCTCTCTCTCTCTCTCTCTCTGTGTGTCTCTCTCTCTCTGTGTCTCTCTCTCTCTGTGTGTGTCTCTCTCTCTGTCTCTCTCTGTGTGTGTGTGTGTCTGTGTGTGTGTGTGTGTGTGTGTGTCTCTCTCTCTGTGTCTTTCTCTCTCTCTGTGTGTGTGTGTCTCTCTCTCTCAGTGTGTGTGTGTGTCTCTCTTCTCTGTGTGTTTGTCTCTCTCTCTCTCTCTCTGTCTCTCGTCTCTCTCTCTCGTCTCTCTCTCTCTCTCTCTCTGTCTCTGTGTGTGTGTGTCTCTGTCTGTCTCTCTCTCTCTGTCTGTGTGTCTCTCTCTGTGTCTCTCTCTCTTTCTCTCTCTCTCTCTCTCTCTCTCTCTCTCTCTCTCTCTCTCTCTCTCTCTCTCTCTCTCTCTCTCTCTCTCTCTCTCTCTCTCTCTCTCTCTCTGTGTGTGTGTGCTTATCTTGCAGTTTTCTTTACAAAGTGCTGCAATGACATAAGAGTGAGAGATATACTAACTTCATGTTCACAGGGACGCTATATATCAACAGTTCCGCTCTATGGTTATACATAGGTATTTAAAGATGTATGATCCGAACTTCGATAAAATTGTCCACCCTGTAAAAACACTGTTATATCATCGTATCAATGAGGCTGCACGATATGACACATTATTTCACCTTTTTTTAACCAGAATTATTTGATTTTAAATCGATGTTTACATACAATTATCACTCGGTGTTTTTGTTCAGTTCAGACGTGCAGATCAGGGTAAGTCTTATTTGTGTAAAGTTGTTGTATTTTTTTATATTACAGTAACTTGCCTTAAGTTGAAGAGAAATAAAAGTATCAAATACAGGTATCGTTCTGTGAACAGTACAAGAAAGTGAAGTATTATATTTACAAAGCGAATAATAAAGTTTCTGGATATTTTCAGGACAAACTGCCTGAATTATACACAGTGAAGACTGACGATGAGGGAATGTTTTGTGCACAAAAGAGTGGTGTAACAGTACATGTCAAGCTGGCGATTCTTCATCCAAATAAACGACAACATACATGGAATTATTATTGTGTAATGCACTGTAATGAATCACATGGAAAAGGTTAACAAATAAAGTTTAGCAATGTCGTCTTGGTGCACACCGACAAAAGAAACGACGAATGCCGTACGTGTTTCTCTACTGATAGTTGGCCCATGTAAAAAATTATTTCGAGATATTCTTCGTGAGGATGTGACGGACATACAATTTCCTGCTAAATTAAAGGACAACGAAATAAAACAGACACTCCTTTACAAATCAGGACTAAGTAAGTCCCAGAAGGCCATTCTCTACCCACCAAATGAACGTTTCATGGCTAGTTATGATGTATTAGATTTATCATTGTTGTATTCATTGATAAGAAATTTATTAAAACACCAACCGCATAAAAATGGCTGGGGTAAAACTCCAGATCCTTTCGACCGGTCTGTTTCCGCAAATCTTGATAGAATCAGAGAGGTTAGGAATACGCATTGTGGACACGCCGTCAGTTTCACCCTCTCTGATACAGAATTTTGTCGGATCTGGGACGAATTGACGGTGAGTATCAATGAACTACAAACATTCATTACTGGAGGATGCACAATTTACACAGAGGCTGCAAAACACCTAAAAACTGTGGACATAGACCCTCAACGAAGTGCCGAATACTTACAAATAATCAATAAACAGCAACACACCCTGGAGGACTTAAAAGGTAAGGCGATTGGAACCATATTTAAAATAAGATGGTGGAAATATAGCTATGTGCTTTATTTTGGGATTTAAAATTCGGACTTTGGTAAGCATAGATATTGAACCTCACTTGACAACTGGGACAAAGAATGACTAATTAAATTTTTGTCTGTCTTCTGGAACATCATAGCTGTGTGAGGACCATGCGTGATATGCAGGTGGTTTGCTTCATATGTTTGGAGCAAATTCTTTTTTCATAATTCGGGTATTTTAAAACTTGTAATGTATTCAGAACACATTATTTACGTTTCCTTCTTTCACAAATAGATTTTCGTATCGCTTCATAATGAAGTGCTTGTCTTAATGCTGTGTTATAGAAACAGATTTGGCTACACAAAGTTGAAGTTTCTCTAACTTTTCAGAGATAATGATACTATTAACACACCCTTTCCATACTGCTGAGGTATACTAATGTATAGGTTATATAAATGTAACCGGGTGGAAAATGAAGTAAACACCGGTCCTGTGGGTTATTCTTTTTATTGTGCGATGTAACAATGTAGACACATAAATATATGTATTTATGTAGAAGTAGATGTAGACGTAGACCCTCCCATGAGGTGCAAAGGTCCTATCAGTGCTCCTACTCTAGGTTCTGCTGGGTAAATAAAATCATTCAAAAAAAATCCAATCACTTGAAGAAAAAATATGCACAAGGAATTTACACCACTTCGGTATGAAACAGAAAACTAGTCCTCAATAGAAAATTTCCCTCCAAAAAAATATCATGTGACTAAACTAGAGTGACCAGTCTATAAATAGTAGCATAATTACTTTAAACAAGAAAAACCTGTCTTGTATGGTCAGCAATAAAATTCAATAGGTTATGAAGTAACAAGACAAACAAGTAGCAAGTAATTGTGAATAAAATTTAATTCTCATGTTTCAGATTCTGCAATTAAATTGAAATGAAAATTTATTCAAAAGAATGAAAGTTAAAAAAATGAAATATTTAAAACATGTAAAATTTCACTCTATCACATAAACGTCCTGTGCATCTGTGATGGTGTCTGGTGATTTTCTTAAACTTAAGTGTTTTAAAATGCCCTACTGCTCTGTTTCATTGTGTGGATATCAACTCATGTTATTTGACAAATGCTTGTGAATAGGGACGATTTCTAAGAAGGAATTTTAAAATGTTAAAAGGATTCGGTATTTCCCTTTGCATTAAGAGGAAGAAAAAGAAAGTTTTTGTCGTGTTATTGATTGTATATTATTTATGAGATTTATGGGATTGATCATTGCACGTTATCTTCACCTTTTTTTTTTTCGCTTGTTTTATGCGCTAATTTAGGAAATCCCTTTCTTTAATTTTATTACGATTCCTTCGTATCAATCTTTCATAGCTATTGATGATGCTGTGATGGTCCTCATTACAAAGCAGAGAATGATTGAATCAAAGCAGTCAGAGCATGAGGAAAGAATTGCAAAACTTGGTGAGTTCAATTACAGTTTTTCAATTTCTTTTAACTGATTCCATTTCTTTCTAACTAATTTCTTTTCCAAAATCATTCTCCGATTACTATATATCTATATATGGTAATATCAAATATTGTACGTTTTGTAAAATAACAAGATTGTAAACACTACGAGTTTGTATTAGAATGTATCTCGACCCTTATAATTTACAGAGAATATTACTAAACCGGAGATGGAAATTATTAAAGGTATGTACAAAACTGTTTTTATGTATTTATGTAATATACGATGTTTTATCTATTAACAATGATCATTTTCATTGATATATCGATTCGATGTATCCCAGTGAACTTCAGGTAAAAGACACTACATAGTCTTCCATATATGCTTCGTATTTAGATATTTTACAGAAAATAGATGCTGGCGGTAAACAAACAACTTAACTTTATGACAAACGGGATGATTTCAATTTCTCCATCGTCAACTTCCATTATTATGTGACAACATTCCATCATCACCTGCATATGGTGTTTATATCTCCCAACTGATTCGATACGCAAGACGAGCCCCGCTCGTGCCATGACCGCGTCAAACCTAAGACGAAAAATAGGCAGTGATTGCTCCTTCGCCAAACGCTCGGTATTTAGAAGTGAGAATCACGGGTCTTTCGGATATGACCTGCAAAGGGTTGGCACGTTAAAGAACCCTCACTGCTACGGCCCTGGGAGCTAAACATAGGTCTAAATTTGTGTTACTTCACCTACAGCGGGTGACGCCTCAATATAAGTGAAAAATTCTCGACGGGACGTAAAACAAACAAACAATCAATCAATCAATCGATACGCAAGAACTTGTTTTGAATATAATCAGTTTTTAAATCGAGGCAGGTTACTGACAAAGAAGTTGATGTTACAGGGGTTTATACATATAATCAGCAATGCTTAAATTCCATGGTCGTTATAACGATCTAGTTTGCCAGTGCAGCTTTCCAATAGGTAAAATGCTGTCTGAGTGTTTTATATCAATTGCTAGGTCGTTGTCAGCACACTCATTCTGACTGTGGATTGTTCCGTTTACCGGATCGGGATGTAGGGCTCAAGGCGGGTGTGACCGGTCGACAGGGGATGCTTTACTCCTCCTAGGCACCTGATCCTATCTCTGGTATGTCCAGGGGTACGTGTCTGCCCATATCTCTGATTTGTGTTTTACGAGATTGAACACTTACTTTTCATTTATATACCTTGTATCATAGGGTCGCGGTAGCTCAGTGGTTAGAGCGTTCGCTTCGTAACCGGGAGGTCGTGAGTTCGAGCCCCGCTCGTGCCATGGCCGCGTCAAACCTAAGACGAAAAATAGGTAGTGATTGCTCCTTCGCCAAACGCTCGGCATTTAGAAGTGAGAATCACGGGTCTTTCGGATATGACCTTAAAAACGGAGGTCCCGTGTCACGGTAGGCGTTGGCACGTTAAAGAACCCTCACTGCTACGGCCCTGAGCGCTAAGCATAGGTCTAAATTTGTGAAACTTCACCTACAGCTGGTGACGTCTCAATATGAGTGAAAAATTCTCGACGGGACGTAAAACAAACAAACAACATGTATCATAGGGCTGATAATGTCTTGTTGATTTCTTGACCATTCCGGGCGCTACACTTAATTTCTTTTACGCAGCCTTCACACACTTGAATAATTTCTAATAAGTATGTCTTTATTTTGTGATAATTTGTAAGTAAACCTGGAGATCTACTATATACCAACGATTAAGGTAGGCATTTATTGTAACTCTGTAGACAACGATACAATCTGATCACCCATTAAAGACTGCAAGAACAGTTTAGCTCGTAATGAAAATTGTTTACTCTCTTCGGATTGATTGATAATATATTGTTCAACGTCCCGCTCGAGAATTTTTCACTCATATGGAGACGTCACCATTGTCGGTGAAGAGCTGCAAATTCTAGACCGATGCTCGGCGCTTAGGGCCTTTGTACAGGGGGGGGGGGGATCTTTATTGTGTCACACTTGCTGAGATACGGGGCGTCGGTTTTTGCGGACTCATCCGAAGGACCGTCCCATTTAGTTGCCTCTTAGGACAAACAAGGGGTACTGATGGCCTATTCTAACACAGATCCCCACTGGGCACAGAACTCACAAGGCTCGTGATATGTTTTTGTTTACATATATAGGTTAATATTTGTTTACTAGTAAAATTTTCGTTTAAAGCAGATTTTTGTTTGATTTACAAGTTAATTCTAATACATTTAAACAATTTAAAGTGTTTGCCACATTTTATTTTGATTCAAACATGGCATTTTCCTTTAAGCAATTTATATGTAAACAAAAACATGGCACATTCCTTGTATTGTGAGTGCTATATCTCATTTGATACTTAACAACTGACATTAAAATTTTTGCTGACCATTTATAAACATTTAACATGGGAAAACAAAATTTGAAAATTTTCAGTTCAAATCGTGTCCATGCCCTTTTACACGGACCCTTGGATATACCAGACGTGGGATCAAGTGCAGCACCGGTTATATATTCGTAGACCATGTGACTTTCTCACGTGGCATGATAGTGATCATGGATTGTAGAAATTCACATTTGATTGCTATGAAACACTTTCATTTGAGATGAATTGAAAGATGATTTGCAGTGCTTAATGTTTAAATAAATAACCTCTTCTTAACATCTTTATTTGCCTTTTAGAAACCACAAAGGCAATTCTAAAGACGCACATTGAATCCAGAGTGTACTTCAGAACGTTATCTGTTGGAACTATTATTACTGAGTTAAAAGAACATGGTATAGCAATTTTGAGTGGCAAGTGTGGTGAAGGCAAAACAACGACTGCCTATCAAATAATGCATGAGCTTTCGATGGACAAGGACTCACCGAGGGAACCTATTATAATCACAGAACCCGACCAGTGGTACAAAGTTATAAATCCACAGGATTGTCTTGTAATTTATCTTGAAGACATCGTGGGTTCCACAAATCTTGATGTTCACGCTTTAGAACAGTGGGGGAAAAATCTCGACGCAGTATATGCATCAGTAGTAAATGGCAACGTCTTGGTCATTATTGGCATACGAGATTCAATTCTTCCAGAAGCAAAGCAGAGATTTAAGCATAAACTCTTCCAGAAAGCAGTTGAAATTAATCTCTCCTCAAAAGAGTATAGCTTGAAAGATGATGAAAAACGGGAAATGATTAAACGTTTTGAAAATCAGATGATTTCAAAATCAAGTTCTTGCAAAAGCCATGTTCAGCAGGTTAAGGAAAATGATAGATCTAAATTAACTGACAAGGTAATAACGAAAATAATCAGAACAGACCCTTTTTATGGATTCCCGCTCACATGTGATCAATTCTTCAACAATGCTGAGTTCTTTCAACTCGGGCATGAATTTTTTAACCATCCAGACAAAAATCTTTTCAACTCAATAGAGAAAAAGCGAAAATCTGACACATTTTCAGAAAAATTGTCGTATGCTCTTCTTGTGTGCGTTTTAGTAAAAGGAAAGCTAACACCTGAAATATATGAACCCGATCAACTCTTGCAAAGAGTTTGTAAAGAGTTAGAAATAGATGTTGAAAAAATAAAACCATATAAAATTGAAGACGCTTTGGGAGAAATGAAGGAGTTGTCGTTTCTGAAACATACATCTGTTAAAGGTGAATTCATATTTTCCCACGATGCAGTTCTTGAGGCTGTTCTGGTTTCGTTTGGGAAAATTGCGCCTGATCTTGTAATTCGATGCTGTAACATGAGAAAACTACGCGAGCTAGTTCGAACACAAGAAGACAGCAGTGCCTCAGGAATTGTTTTGAGAATTTCGAAAACGAATTACAGTCACTTGGCGGAGAGATTACTACGTGTTAATGTCGTCGATGGAAGTGCCAGCAGTGCTTGGAATATTGCTGAGCAAATCATATGGCATCCAGCTACAAATGACCCCGAATTCGTTGACGTGTTACTCAAATCTACTGAGTCTGTAAAACTTTCAGAAATTCTTCCGCGATTGTGGAACGTAATACCGGGATCATTTTCGTCCGTCCTGTTGGACAAATTGCTAGAACTTTATGGTCCACACAAAATTTCCACAGCCCAGATAGACTCAGAGTGTCAACAAACTGAATCGAACCCCTTCCAAATCAGTTTCCAGAAACTTCAAACATTTTTAGTTCAGTGTGTTAACAACTTTGCCGGAAAAGAAAATGCGTTGTGTTGCGTAAAATATATATTACAGCATGAAATTTTACATAAATTAGTAAACGACGAATTTCAATATTCCCCACGTGACATGACCTTACTTCACTGTTGTATACTCCTAGGATGGGAAGAAGTGGTTGATAATATTTTGAAAATACACAAACCCACGGAGACAAAAAATAAATGGACTTGCGCACATTTTGCGTCGTACATTGGTGATGTTTTATTGCTGAAAAAGTTTGTTAAACTTGGTGTTGATGTAATGGCAAGGACGGAGGAAAATTACTCTACTCTACAGTGTGCTTTCCTTGGAATGAGATATGGGTCGGGTGAGACAAATTGGCCATTATATTCATCCACGAATCATGTAAGTTTTCAAATGATATTGCGTTTTCCAAATGAAACCGAATATTATGAACTGTTGCAATTCCTATTCGAATGCTGTCCTGCTTTATTGGAAGAGAACATTGTAAGTGCTGTAGATGATTTCAAAAACGATGTTCTTCATTACTTAATCATACAAGATTATGCTGATATTTTAGAATTATTGTGTTGGAACAATAGAGAGCTTGCTTTCCACCGCAAAATGAATGAATTACCAACAACAGTGCATTTAGCTGTATATCTAGGTAGAACTCGGATACTGAAGGCGGTGTGGACGGACGGCGTGCGCCCAGATCAAACGGATTTGTCATTACAAAAAACATTTGATTTAGGAATAGAGTTTAAAAATAAAACGCTGAAGTTTTCACGGTTGTATGGAAATTCCAAGTGGTGTTGGAATGATGGAGAAAATGAAATGTCTGTGGTTAAGATGACACTTCTCGCAGATGTTGATGTAGTGTTTGGATCCGAACGTCAATACGAAGACGTAAAATACTTCCTTGGGAGTCAAAACATACTGAAAACATAACTCAAATCATGATTGTTTCAGATAAGAGTACATCGACATTATATGATTAAGAGAAACTCAAACGCATTTCTTGTTCGCTAAAGTAGACCATTAAATTTGTGGAAAGGAATGAAAAAGACGCTGATTTATGAGGAGGTAAGGGGAAAAGTCATGCCATCCCCATATAAAATTTCATTATCGAAATACCATGCATAGCGCCACACATTCTGGGATTGTTTAATGAAGTTTTTCAATACAATTTACCATGACGCATTTTGAGTAAACTTGTACCGTTTGGAATGTGTTAAATACCACTTTGGGGTTTCAAATTGTATATTTGTTCATTGTTTAATGGGAAATATATAGTAAATGATAAAAACCCCATTAATAAACTGTAATGCTCCTGTGTGGAATATCTACAAGATGTTTCTAAAAATGTGCGATTGCTCGTTGGTTATATATTGCTTAACATCCCGATCGAGAATTTTTTTATGATATGAAACCGGTGACCGGTCGAATGGAATGCTTAATCCTTCTAGGCGCCTGACCCCCACCTCTGACATGATCAAGGTTCCGTGTTTGCCCATCTATCTGAGTTGTATTTTGTAGGAATTACGAGTACTGTTCGTTATCTTAGCCTTTTGATATATGTCACCATTACCGATGAAGGGCTACAGAATTTAGACCTATCCTCGGCTCTTATGGCCTTTGAGCAGTAGGGGATCTTTATCGTGATTACGCCATGTGACACGGAACCTTAGATTTTAAGGGTATAATCTGAAGAACCGCTGCATTAAGTTGTCTCATACGACAAGTAAAGGGTACAGAGGACCTATTCTAACCAGGATCCCCACGGGATATGAACGTTTGTAGACATATAAAGACAGCCAATCGTTTTACAAACTTTCTTTCAGAAACGATTCCAGTGTTGACCACATGATTGTCTCAGTATACCACGTGCGGTTTTCATTAAGCTGTACATCTCAAACTACCCCTTAGTATTTTACATATGATCTAGAATAATGAAGTTAGTCTAACATGTCCTTAATCTTTTATCTTCAGTCGATAAACTTGGATGGTACATTGATTTCTGTCGGACCACGTGACGAGGCGCACACAATTCATGTATTAGAATACGTTACAATAATTGAATTCGCATGCAAATATACGATATAAACCTTGACACGTCCTTGATCTTTTACGGCCTCTTTTGGAATCAACAAATATCTCTCTCCTTGTTCCCCTTCTCTCTCTCTCTCTCTCTCTCTCTCTCTCTCTCTCTCTCTCTCTCTCTCTCTCTCTCTCTTCTATGAATCTTTGACACTCTTGGTAACTTTGCATATCTTGATCTATCAATGTCTGTAGGTTCCTTTAACTTGATTTTACTTGGATTTACTGTTTTGAAACAGCATATATTTTAAATATGCCATGGACATCTTTAAAATTGCACGAGTAAAGCACGCAATAACAAATCATGCCTGTAAGGTAATATTTATGAAGGGACCAACAAAGACTTTACTTTCATACGGGGGCCTCTCTTGTCGGAAATCGTGGATCAGCCATAGTGCAGATGTTGCAGACGAAATCTAAAATATATAATTTGTTATAGTATTTATATTTCGGATTTCCAAGATTTTTTACTTGTACAGCACTGAAGAGATATTATTTGTCAAAATATGCACATGGTGCATCAAAACTGAACTGTATATTTAATATTTAATATTTCTGTTTTATTCATTGATGAAATTCTTGTCTGTTTATAAAGTAAATGGTATATACATAATCTGATGCGTGTTTGTTCTTTTATTTTAAATAAACAACAAGCCAGGTGAAACTGAAGTGACCCAAATACGGTTATCGTATTCATACACAAATATAGTCTGATCATGTGACCTACTTCATTGCACTGGAAATTGAATGTCAATTTTGTCTGTAGTGTCATATGATTGATTTGATTTATTGATTATGATTGATTGATTATATAGTGTTTAACGTTCCGCTCAAGAATCTTTCACTCATATGGAGACGTCACCATTGCCGGTGATGGGCTGCAAAATTTAAGCCTATGCTCGGAGCTTATGGCCTTTGAGCAGGGAGGGATCTTTATCGTGCCACACCTGCTGTGACAGGGGACCTCGGGTTTTGCGGGCTCATCCGAAGGACCGTCCCATTTTGTCGCCTTTTACGACAAGCAAAGGGTACTGAGGATCTATTCTAACAACCCGGATCCCCACGGGGCTTATCAGAGGTGTAAATGTTACATAGGAAGTTATTTGTTCTGTTGGCAGGAAGAACTTATCAGAGGTATATATGTTACATAGGAAGTTATTTGTTCTGTTGGCAGGAAGTACTTATCAGACGTGTATATGTTACATACGATGTTATTTGTTCTGTTGGCAGGGAGTACTTATCAGAGGTGTATATGTTACATAGGAAGTTATTTGTTCTATAGGGCAGAAGATGTGGTTTGAGTTAAGTTTTCAGGCCTACCCAGGTATTTTTTTCCATGTCCCATGTGTGTTTACTTTCTTACTATTCAGTTTATTTTCCCCTTATTTGATAAGACCTAACATTAATGTAGTACAACGGTTTAAGAGTTTTGATAAAACAAGTGATTATTGACTTGAACAGCTATTGACCAGAATTACAATTTTCAGGTTTGAAATTACGCCAATTATTACACATCATTAGAATTTTGTAAACATATTTATAAATTGCAAACGTTTTTCAATAACAGCTTGTCTCCAGGTCATTTCACGAAGGTGTACTCAGAAAATATGACAATTGAGAGAAAGAAAATGATGGAACGATGTAAATTGTGGGAAAACAAAAGACGAAACCTACAGAAGAAAAAAGAGGGAGCGAGCTAATGAAGCCCTAAATGGATTTTTCTATCAATCGGGTACAAATGGCATTATTTGTGAATTAATTTGCCTGAACATACACATACACTGCATATTCTTATTTTATGGATAGAAGAACACCTCTTTGCAGACGTCGGCCTCTCCATAGATGCAGACTGATCCTGTGTCAAAACTATGCTTTATCTCCGTTTATCTGACAATTTGTCTAGAACTTGGTATAATGATTTTGGATCTGGAGGCTACAGGACTGAGTAAATACCTTTAATTTCATTTTAAATTTAAAAAGTAATTATTCGGAAACAAAACGGATTGTTTGTTTTTGTGTTTTACGTCCCACTCATATTGAGACGTCACCAACTGTAGGTGAATTACCACAAATCTAGATCTATGCTTAGCATTCAGGGCCGTAGCAGTGCGGGCTCTGTAACTTGCCAACGCCTACCATGAAATGGGGCCTCCTTTTTTAATGTTTATCCGACGAGAGACCCGTGATTCTCACTTCTAAATGCCGAGCGTTTGGGGAAGGAGCAATCACTACCTATTTTTACGCCTTAGGTTTGACGCGGCCATGGCACAAGCAGGGCTCGAACTCATGACTTCCCGGTTACGAAGCGAATGCTCTAACCACTGAGGTACTCCTCCTCCTATATGGCATATCGGATATGCTTTATTGCCATATGTAGAGTCCAATTATTTCCCAAGAAGTTCTAATGGATCTAAGAGGGGT
The DNA here is from genome assembly GCA_024699665.1 of Ostrea denselamellosa. Lineage (NCBI taxonomy): Eukaryota > Metazoa > Mollusca > Bivalvia > Ostreida > Ostreidae > Ostrea > Ostrea denselamellosa. Next base: position 2,384,474 of record JAMZEH010000050.1, on the reverse strand, counting down.
GGAGTGTGTAAAATAGCTTATATAACACTTCTTATCAGAATTCATTATGTTTATATATATATATATATATATATATATATATATATATATATATATAAAATCATAATTCTGCCAAGAGAACAAACAACTTCCTATGTAACATATACACATCTGATAAGTACTTCCTGCCAACAGAACAAATAACAATTGTACATAGGAAGAATAATGATTGGAGAAATAATGATTCCTGATACTGTGCCTTATATGGTAAACTTCGATGGATATATGTGACGTTTATAACCACAACATTTACTATGGTTTCAACCTAATGGGGAATAATCAAAACAATAAGATTTTCCCTTCCATCTATATCGCCTTGGATTTATTGCAAATAAATATTTAATACACTTGAATAAATCTTCAATAAATTGATTGCTCATTTTCACCTTTTTTTGAACTCCTTAGTTTATACAATGTTTTTACACAGTGGTTTTTGTCCAATCTCTTGACAACTGACTTCCCACATTGACACTTAAGACGGGCGACCACTGTCGTCTCCCCATCACCTTCAATTATGTCACCTGGCGTACCTTGATTGGTCATTTCCTTGATTGGCTGGAGTCCATCATCCTGACACATCTGTGTGATCTACCATTTACTCGAGGACGATTCCTTTACCACGATCTTCTGCACTTGACGGCTTCTTCAAAACTTTGGTTTTCTCACTTAACTGGGGGCCTCCGTGGCCGAGTGGTTAGAGCATCGGGCTCAAAATCACAAAGCCTCTCACCTCTGTCGGGGCGTGTTCGAATCTTGGCCGCGGCGTTATGTGAGCAAGTCTGCCAGTTTACTTGCGGAAGGTCGGTGGTCTCTTCCTAGGTACATTGTATCTGGGTTCTGTCCTCCACCAATAAAAACTGGAAGCCACCAGATAACTGAAAAATTGATGAGTGTGGCGGAAAACAACAATCAATCAAACCACTGAGCTACCCAGGCCGATATCCAAGGTTCACATACCCCTGATTTCTGCAATACATTGGCGTACTTATGTTGATTGAAGCTGCAAATGATTTTATGTAGATTTACGTGTCACGTGATAAGTCAAAGGATCCAGGACCTTTTCTCCCATGGATCTCCACACTATAACGATTATATGATAATAACAGCTATACAGCTGCAATATATCATACAAGATAAGTAAAACTGTTTAATAAAACACACTGTACAAACGCTTGAAACTCCTCTCAAATTATTGCTACACCCAAGTCCTTATCAAATCCATCAACATTTGATTTCATCTCCTCCCCTGCTACTTCTCTAAAATCGTGACATGTATTCTTAATTTATGATCTTTAAGTGATATTCACACTGTGACACTAATAGTGTTAAATTATATAAATACACTCATAATTTCTTCCATGAATGATAACTGAAAAAATGTTAAGTGTGGCGGAAAGCAATAAATAACCAATCAATCTTCCATGAATGTCTTCTGACTCTTACTCCTCATAATTTTTTTTCTGCATACTTTTCAATCATTACACCTGCTTGTTATCCATTACTTTCACATTGTTATTGTGGAGGATTTAATGTAACAAGAAAATTATTCATTTCTTGGGGTCCAACGACTGAATCAGTCATTGCTTTGAAAAATAAAAGCAACAGCCAAGAGAAACTTGAATCGCGGAAATTCCACTCACTAGATGCCTAGTCAAAATAACCAATGTGATTTTATTGTGATACCAGTATATAAATGTAACTGTTTAATTCTGGTGATGAAATTACCTGCATCGAACTTGGTATTGATGGGGAAAGCTGACCATCCCACACTGGCATCGTGCTATTCCCTATATGGAACTTTAGGCACAGTATGTGCATTGAATGTATAAATTACCAAGAAGCCCCATTTTCATTTTTGTTTTGCTTTTACTGTCTGATCGGAGATTCAGAGGACCACGCAAACATTTTGTGCATTTGAACATACCCTGAATCAAAATGTCAAATTATTCGATTCGCCGAACTTTCAAACGTGATCCTGAAGTGCTGATCTTCTTTGGCGACTATAACTCTTTGATTCCAGGCCAACAAACTTGAAATCGTTTAAGCTGTCGTATACATGTGCCGAAAAGTAATTATGCTCTACTTCAACATCAACTAGTGGAAAGTTGTTGATTTTTGGAGTTGATTTTTGGAGTTGAGTTTTGGAGTTGATTTTTGGAGTTGATTTTTGGAGTTGAGTTTTGGAGTTGATTTTTGGAGTTGCGTTTGAACCGCCCGAGTTTGTTCCGCCTTCTTTCGATGGACACCCTTTCAACTCTCGTGACGTCTCGTGTCTAATACGTTTTGGTACATCTAATACATCATTTCTTTTTAAAACTTACTGAATATTTCATTATAACTCATATGTATAAAAGATTTTTCATAGATATGTGAAAAATGCAGGCCACAATAATTCATTTTCAAAAACACATTTGATTTAAACGTTTCCGATGTTGTACGATTCACACCGAGATCAACCGATCTCATGGGAGCGAATTATGGATCGGATACCTTAAGCAATGAATTAGATTTTTTTTTAGAAAAATATAGTTTCATAACTGCAACTATGTGTGCATACAAACTGAATAACGAGCGTTGTAGTGTCACTGTAGATACATCAAACAGCATATAAATATTTTCATCTTTCCAAACTACGTCATGTAAATTAAGAAAATGGTACAATATATCGAATTTTATTACGCAAGAATTTCAAGGTTCGGCAATGAAAATAATTGCAACAATGTGAGATAAAAGCTTCCAAATAACTATTCGTGATAAAATCAGGAAAATTGAGTAAAATTCAGTAAACATCCAAATATCTTTATCTTTACCAATTTGCATAATGCAAAGTAAAGTACGTCACTTTTTATTACAGAACCATTTCTCGGTTTGACAATCAAAGTCATTGCAATGATTGGGGGGAAACATTTCAGAGATTTGTGTCCAAGTTGTGTGCATCAAACTAATTTAATTTTTACAACTAAATAATTCTACAGAAAACCGAGAGAATGAGTCTATGTAACATAAGTTGTCCAAGTTTTGACAATGAAATTTATTCCAATAATGCAAAGAATCACGACGTTGCTGGTGTTCAAGTTCTAAAATGATTGATTATATATTGTTTAACGTCCCGCTCGAGAATCTTTCACTCACACGGAGACGTCACCATTGCCAGTGAAGGGCTGTAAAATTTAGGCCCATGCTTGGCCCTTATGGCCTTTTAACATGGAGGGATGTGCCACTTCTGCTGTGACACGGGGCCTCAGTTTCTGCGGTATCATCTGAAGGACCGCCCCATTTAGTCGCCTATTTTGACAAGCAGATCTATTCCAACAACCCAGATCCCCACGGTGAAAATGCAAACAATATCTAACTATTTTCATTTTAAACAACTGCACGATGTAAATGATGATTTTGTTTTTCAATCCGAAACAAGGCCTCGACGGGTTGAGCATCAATGTCATTGACACCAAATGAATAAATCCGAAAAACACAATGTGGTGAAATCAACAGTATTAAAAACGAAACATTGTTGGGTATACAATGAATAATGACGATATCGTGTTGATTTCGTCACCTGACAAAGTTATTTTTTACCACATAGAAACGTATTCCCAATGACCAAGTACGATGTCAATATGGACGATATCGACAATAGCATAAGGTCATCTGACAAATTGGTGTTTGCCAAATACAATAGAATTATTTTTCAATGACCAATACGATGAGTATATCGACGATATTGTTTCCATATAGTCACCAGATGAAATTACAATTCCCCGCACACAAGACTGTTTTCAGGGGTCATACGATAATTACATATAGGTTTTAGGACTATATAGGACTATACCCCAACTGATGGACCCACATTTATGAGGACTTTATACTAAAAATATTTCATTATATGGCATCAATCCATGCATTCTTTAATCACCCCCGTACAGTATCAAATTTTATATTCTATTCACAGGATAGGAAAAGGATACCTCAAACTAAAAGTGCATGACACGCATGATGGTAATAGTCAATACGATCATTATTTGATATCGATACGATATCGACAGGAAAAATATTTCACACATGATCGTTATATCCCGTAAGCGCCGTGACGATCCGGATTCTTACAATAGATCCTCAGCACCCCTAGCTTGTCGTAAGAGGCGACTATATGGACGGTCCTTCTGAAGAGATCGCAAAAGCCGAGGCCCGTATCACAGCAGATCCTTCCCTGCTCTAAGGCCATAAGCGCCAAGCCTAGGCCTAAATTTTGCAGCCCTTCACCGGTAATGGTGACGTCTCCATATGAGTGAAAGAAAAGGGACGTTAAACAATATATAATCAACTCTTATATTTTTTTCTGGTATTTGAAATTTTCTTGAAATGAAAAGTCGAAAGAAATACTTGGAGATGAAAATTTTATGAAAGGTCGATGAGAGAATTGGAGTTGATCATTTATGTATTTGCACACTCTCGGAGTTTGAATTATCTTGAAGTTGAACATATTCAGAGAACCGAAAGAGTACATTTACGTAGAGCTCATCATTTCAAACTCTTCATCTTGGTGTTTTGATTTCCTTGGAAATCACTAAAATCAAAATGTTCATGGTGGTAGACATATGATAAATGACAAGATTATTGAAGTTGAAAGCACATTAAAGATTAAATGTTTCTCTAGGAATCTTCTTTTGATTGAGATATATTACTAATTTAAGTGAAATACGAGTCTAACAATTTGTAATAAAAGTTGTTATGAACTAGGGTCCCGAATCCCCCTTTTTTTTTGTCTTTCTTGTGACCAAATATAAAAAAATAGGAGTACAGCTAACACATACAATATTAATAAAGATAACAAATCAATTAGTTGTTGTTATTGATTTACTGTATTACGTATATAACTCTAAACAGCCTAAAATACTGGACCCCCAGCCAATTGCTCCTCCCCGTCCAATTCAAACAAATGAAAAGGTTAAAATTACTAACAGTATTCAATCTCGTGGTCTGTAATTAATGGGATAATTATAATGCTATAATCTGAGTTCTTGTGAGGCCAATATATTTTTAAATTGTATGGTATGAATTTCGACAAATTTTTTTTCCACCTTGTAAAACCACTGCAAAATCATGACACTTGCGTATTTGAGACTGTACGACATATTATTCCTGTTTTAACCAGAATTATTTTATTTTTTTAAATAGGTGTTTACAAACACCTGTCGCGCGGTTATTTCTAATGCAGCGTTGGAAGAGAAATCAAGTAAATAGTCACATGCCTAATTCAAAGGTCATCGGTGGTCTTATTTGTGTAAAGATGTGTATATTTGGTACAACATCAATGTGCCTAAGTTCAAGAGAAATAACAATTTCAAATTCCCGAATTTAGACAGTCGCGTCTCAATCATATGCATCATGCTGCAATTCCCCTCTTGTCCGTGGGGCTATGCATAGACGCCTACCAGACTTATAGAGCTGGGAATGCTTTTATGGGTTTCTACTATATCTTCCTGTAAATAATCTTCTCACAATATCCTTCTATATGACAATGTTTACAAACAGGTAATTAAAGGATAAATAATCAATTTTAAAAACACTAATTCATCTGCGTTATAGTAATTCTGTACAAAAATAATAGATAAACACCGCACTATATAGCTTTCAGGAATGATTGGAAAAGAATATTCTGTATTTTGCAAGTGACTGTGTTTTGGGATACTTTATTCAGTATATATATATATATATATATATATATATATGTGTGTGTGTGTGTGTGTGTGTGTGTGTGTGTGTGTGTGTGTGTGTGTGTGTGTGTGTGTGACCGAGCAATAAGACAAAACGAAGTTGTCATTTCGCTGATGCTAATATTTAATAATGTTTAGGCATTGACCTATAAGCAAAACAAATAATAAATGAATTAGACAAAAGTACAAATTCACAAGTAAGATTTCATATGAACCGTTCACAATAAGTTACCGAAAATACAGTATTCATCTATAATAGAAAAAAAAATGTTCTGTAAAAAGTTAACCTTTGAACTTACAAACAAATTCTTGAAAGTATATGTATGATGTGAAGGAAGTTGACAGATGATAGCAAAATAAAAGACGGCTTTCAAGGTTTGAACATCAATGTCATTAATACCAAGGCTAAGATTACCATTCATATAGATAGATTGATTGATTGTTGCTTTCCGCCACACTCAACAATTTTTCAGTTATCTGGTGGCGTCCCGTTTTTATTGGTGGAGGAGAGAACTCAAAATACAATATACCCGGGAAGAGACCACCGACCTTCCGAAAGTAAACTGCCAAACTTTTTCACAAATATCGGCGCGAGCGAGATTCGAACCCGCGCCGACTAGAGGTGAGAGGCCTTTGTTTTTAAGCGCAATGCTCTAACCACTCGGCCACGGAGGCCCCTTTATCATATATATATATATATATATATATATATATATATATATATATATATATATATATATATATATTGTTTTGTATTTACTCGTTGTCTCATTTTTGTTTATGATTATGTAGTCGTAAAAATTAAAATTGTTTGATGTACACCACGTGATCACACATCTCTGAAATCATTACAACGACTTTGACTGTCAAAACGTGAAATCTCTGTGTAATGAATATCAACATTAACTTTACATTAAACTATTGGTAAAGACGAAGATATATGAATGTTTAATGATTTTTTTTCTCGATTTTCATAATTTAAATCGAATGATTCTTTGAAATCTTTTTTCCCCAATTATTGTAATTATTTTAATTGAAACCCGTCTGTAAAAAAAAAAAATACTATGAGGTGTTGATTTACATTACTTAATTAGGAAAGGTGAAAATATTGATATGCTGTTTGATCTATAAACAATTGTGCTGAACTTTTTCTTTACTAATGATTTTTATTAACAAACCCTGAAGATTAACATATTGCTCCGTGATCATTTTCATCACGTGATTTATGTTCTTTGATATCGAGAGAGCTTTTTAGTTGGATATGAATTTATTTCACAAATAGGCCTATGTCAGGGTTTTGTTATATTACATTTGTTAAATATACCAAATAAAACCTGTCCTACGGCTGAACTAAATCTAATATCCAACTACAAAGCACTGGATTTTATATTTATTACATTTTCGTTAGTTTTGTTATATGTTTATTTAAAATATTTTTATAAATATACTCTGCAAAAAAAGAAACGCATAATGGATTTTTAAAGATTTTAGTAGATGTATTTTGGATTATGATTTTCCAATAAAAAATGTAGATATTCACTAGAATTGTTTCAATTGAAAAAAATTACAGTCCAAACCTTAGATATTGGTGAAAAAAAAGTCAGATCATCACAGTTAAGAACACTTCCTGTCACGTTTAAGTTAGTACCGTGTATGACCACCTCGAGCTGCCAACACAGTTCTGCATCTCCTTGGCATAGAGTCAATCAATGTTCTTACGTTATTGCGTGGAATTGTTCGCCATTCCTGTTGTAACATTTGACGGAGCTGATCGAGGGTCTGAGGCGGAGGTTGGCGCAGGCGCACACGTTTATCCAGTTGGTCCCATAAGTGTTCTATCGGATTCAAATCCGGTGATTTGGAAGGCCATGGTAGCACATTAATGTTGTTCTGCTGAAGGTAGTCAATTGTTAAGCGGGCTGTGTGAGGCCTAGCATTGTCATGTTGGAATAACTCCCTCTGTCGGTCAATTAAGCGCATAAGGTGAGGTTGGAGAATTTCGTCTCTGTACCTTTGAGCCGTTAAATTGCCCGGGACATGTACCAGTTCTGTTTTACGGTCATTGGAGATCGCCGCCCACATCATGACGCTACCTCCACCGAAGCTATCCACTTCTTGGACACACGAGGAAGAGAAACGTTCATTCCTGCGCCGGAATACACGGATTCTTCCATCACGTTTCTGTAGCAGAAAACGGGACTCATCGCTGAACCAGATTCTACGCCAGTTGCGGAATGTCCAGCCCCTCAATCTGTTGCACCATCGGACTCTTTCTCGTCTGTGTAACGGTGTCAAAACTGCTCCAAAATACGGTCTTCTGGGTCTAATGCCATATTGTCGAAGTCGGTTGCGGACTGTCTGCGAGCTGATTCTTCTCAATCCAGGTATTCCGACTGCAGTAGCTGTTGCAGCAACGGTTCGATTCCGTAGATGAAAGACCCGGATGTAGCAATCTTGTCCAGGAGTCGTAATGCGAGGTCGCCCACTCTTCGGTCGGTCATTAGTAGAGCCAGTCTGCTGGAATCTGTTCCACAGCCGAGAAATTGTGCTCTGATTTACGTTTTCAGTTTGTGCAATCTCACTTTGGGATACTCCGGCCTGGAGACGGCCAATGACGATATTTCGAGTAGCAGGGTCCAACCTTGGCATGGCAGCATTTTAACGTTATGATGAATTCAAGCTTCAAACTTCGTCCTTTTATACGCTTTAATGTAGTGGTTGAATTAAGCACAAAGTTCTCGTGAAAAACGTAAGCCAAATTCCATGGCGATAGAGGTGATGTGCAATTTTAGAGAGTCGCCGAGCTAATTTGGCAGAGAGCCAAATCAAATGAACAGACTTTTAAAGTTTCATACTTACCTGTAAAAAATCAATTACTCAATTGACCATTTCAGTTTACCTGGTAAAATACATAATTTGCATTTTTAAAATTTCAAAAGGGCTATGCGTTTCTTTTTTTGCACAGTATATATATATGACGTCACATTGAGTTGTTATTTTTTACACTGTGAAAATACCATTTTTATTCTATGGATAAAAACCGGTCGCGGTAGCTCAGTGGTTAGAGCGTTCGCTTCGTAACCAGGAGATCGTAAGTTCGAGTCCCGCGAGGTCTCTGATTGGATGACCATATCTCTGAATATGCATGATTCTGGCCTTCGTATATGGTTTCGTTAGATCCTTGTTTAGCGATATACGTGATCCGATCAAAGGATCTAATTTTAATTAGATTGGGGACGTAAAACTACAAACAAACAAACAAAACAAACAAACAAAAACAAAACAGTTTCAAGAGTGAAATACTAACATTTATCCATTGATTGATTGATTGATTGTTTTACGTCCCGTTGAGAATTTTTTACTCATATTGAGAAGTCACCAGCTGTAGGTGAAGTACCACAAATTTAGACCTATGCTTAGCGCTCCGGGCCGTAGCAGTGAGGGTTCTTTAACGTGCGACCGCCTACTGTGACACGGGACCTCCACTTTTAAGGTCATATCCGAAAGTCCCGTGATTCTCACTTCTAAATTCCGATCGTTTGGCGAAGGAGCAATCACTACCTATTTTCACGTCTTAGGTTTGACGCTGCCATGGCACGAGCGGGGATCGAACTCACGACCTCCCGGTTACGAAGCGAACGCTCTAACCACTGAGCTACCGTGACCAGTCTCTTGAAACTGTAATAACCGTGTTTTAATATTGTGCTCAACTTTACTTTTATAAGAATATGAACAAGTGCGGATGAACCTTGTATTCATGTTATTTTCAGACAGGAGAATTTTATATTGCAATGCAGTTTTACAGCAAGCTTACTTAATTATACAAGTAACAAGCCAATAGAAGAAAATTGTGGGAAATTTGTATTCAACGCTTACTAGCTGTTTATACACGATTTTCCCTCTGAAATTAATCAACATTATATTTGTTAATTTGTAAAGTTTTATATTTCCTGCTATTGAAAGATAAAGTAGCTCTCATAGATGTTGTAATTTCGTGTTGCAATCAGCTGGTTATGTCATCGGTAGCACGGACATTGACCCATTGAAATAAACGTTTGAGCATATTTGTTGTTCTGGTGTTTTGATTTATAAAGTATTTCAAACTGTCCAAATATTCATAAAAACATATTTATATTGCTTTACATATATAGTTTTATTCCATATGTGGATTTTCATGGAAAAATTTTAATTAAGCAGGTGTTGTTGAAAGACGTGTACTGAAAAAAAAAAATATTTGTAATTTTATTTTTGTGATTTTCTTTTCTTTTTATACAAAAGGCATTATATCATTGGTATCTTTCCGATTTGAAAAGCACGTGTATATTATGTTAATCATAAACAGAGGTGAAGTAACGAACAATGATCCAGCTCATAACTCCTATAAGGAATACAAAATAAAGAGTGGGGCAAACACGAACCCCTAGATACACCAGATATGGGGTGGAGTATTTACGAGGAGTAAACATCCCCTGTCGATCGGTCATGTATGAATATATGCACGGTCATTTTAGACTTATTTCAACACACCCCTTCCCACTCACTGCATACTGTATGACCATACTTGTACATAAAACTTCATGCTTGGGTAATTCCTCAACTTGACCGACAAATGCTGTCCCTACACTTGGTAAAGATTTTATTGAAGTATGAAATCTGTTGCGGTAATGACTTCTTGTTTCGCTCTGGAATGGTATGGAAATATGAAGCATTTACGATGCTATATGTAAAATATTGTTCTCAAATAGTTATCAAACCACAGTTACTAAAACAGATTGACAAAATTTGAACATGGAATTTCTAAACATCGATATCCTAAATTCTCCTCTACTTGAAGAATTACCCACGTACGGTGCTATACAATGCTTTTGTAGATATTTACCTTATACCAATTATTAGCATTCATATGAAAAAAAAAAAACGGTACTGCATTTTTTCAAATAAAAGTGTGAATAAATTTATCAATACCTTATAACCTTTCTCTAGTCTGTTACCCATTATTTTCATACCAAGATAGTGTCGGGTTTCACGCGGTAACTATAGTCATTTTCACAACCTCATGCACTGAAGAGTTCCGATACGACTTGCGACAAAAGAATTTAAGATTACGATACGTTTCCTAAAACGGTCTTACGATATATCGTAAGCTCTTAAATTTTAGGACTTAAGATTTAAGATGTTTTGTAAAACGCAGCCCTGAGCGCTAAGCATAGCTCTAAATTTGTGGTACTTCACCTACAACTGTTGACGTCTCAATATGAGTGAAAAATGCTCGACGGGACGTAAAACAAACAATCAATCAATCCTCTCCCTAAAATATAATAATATACACAATTGTCATTGAATATGTTACATCATTGAGAATTAGTATAGAGAATATATATATATATATATATATATATATATATATATATATATATATATATATATCCACTTAGGTATATTCTATATATAGATTATGTGAGCATCAGTTGAATCTATTGGTTTTTTAAATATACTTTTGAATATAATAAAAAATACAATTAATTCATTAGATAAGGCAGTATCTATAAAATATATCGCTATGTTCCATCTATCTACACACAATGTGCACATAGATATGGGTCATCATAGCGGTATAGACTGGTACCACGTTGACTAGTATGCGGTATTTTGATGGACAAGTGCCCCAGGTTAATCCATCCCCCATCATTTTTTGATCTTTCGAATACCTTTAAAATAGTTGATTTCCCATCCCTTAAGTACAAAAAAATGTGTTTTGTACATGACGCAGTGCACTGAGCACAGGTTTTTGTCACATCTACAGGACGCCACAAAAGATGACTTCCCTACTGCGTAAAGGAGTTATGGGAAACAGGTTTTGTACAAAAACGTTTTCAAACCCCAATTTGGTCCTCAGGTTAAAATGAAATTCCGAAACCTTATATTGCACATCTTCGGGACACCACCAAGCATCTTCCAAAAGACGATTTGGCTGCTGTGTAATACGTCTGAGGATGGGTAAAACTGCTGGCAATCATGAGAATGTTTGTCTATCATGGCGTTTCCTAGATTTCTTAAATTGAAGAAAAAAGAAGGCACACGTCTGGAACTATAATTTCCTTATAATCCATAATCATCATAGAACGACTGAATAATATGATATACAAAGCATTCTCTCCTGTATTTCAAAAGCCCAAATAAAAATCTTTTTAAACGTGATACATTTTAGTGCATTTTAGTGCAAGAAGCACAGATCGTTACATAAGAAGCACAGATCGTTACATAAGAAGCATAGTATGCATCATTTTATTTCCGGTGTCAAATTATACATAGAATAACGCAAAATTAAATACCTAAAATTATATGTATTCTAACCGAACAAAAAATATACGTATCCGAAAAAATTCTGTATTTCATCTGATTTTCCATGGATATTCTCTTTAAATTTTATTGAGTCAGTAGCAAGACTACATGCACGAACCACGCACTGATAAAGCGAAACGCTTATTGTTTACGGAAGAACTATAAAATTATGCATATGTCCAAGAAAAGCACATTATTTCAGTAATTGAAAAAACAACAAATTGTTTTCAATTAGGACAGATATCAAAATATTGTTATAGTGTAATTAGTAATTATGTTGTGCAGAGAACATTCGAGCTGGAAAGGTTTAATTTCTTCGGGTGACAGTGTTAATTGAAAACCCGTATAGAAAAGATTTATTCCTTGAATAAGCGTTGCAGATTTCAGTAAAATGTGAAGATTGATTGTTGATTATATATTGTTTAACGTCCCACTCGAGAATTTTTCACTCATATGGAGACGTCACCATTGTCGATGAAGGGCTGCAAAATTTAGGCCTATGCTCGGCGCTCAGGGCCTTTGAGCAGGGAGGGATCTTTATCGTGCCACACCTGCTGTGACACGGGGCCTCGGTTTTTGCGGTCTCATCCGAAAGACCGCCCCATCTAGTCGCCTCTTACGACAAGCAAGGAATACTGAGGATCTATTCTAACCCGGATCCCCACGGCAAAAATGTGAAGAAAATCTAAAACTATTGCTCAATACACATATCATTCATCAATTCATAAAAGCGAGTGCCGAATTAACTAAGTGCTGAGTTTACTAAGTGCCGAATTAAAACTCCCAGGTGCCAAGTTTATCAAAGCCGAGTTGAACAGCATTCCTGAAAGTAAAATCAATGCACACCATCAAGAAATAGTCCCACAAGCTGTTAACCAACTGTTCAGAGTTTGAACTTCCGGGTGTTGGAAACACGCCCAATATGTGGGCATATTCAAAACAATATTGAAATAGAAACGGCTTATTATCCGAACGACTACTAGAGTGTCAAGGGGTTCTGTACGCGAGAACAGAGGTAGATTTTACCTGTATTTACTGGAATAATTTAAGCATTAAATAAAGCATAAAGTGCTCGTTCCTAATTTATTAAATATAATCTACACATATGAATAATAATTCACACCTTTTAAGAGGCACTGATCATTTTCATGCATGCACAATACAATTTAATAAGCACTGATGATTCAACGGATTCCATTTAATGCATTGTTTAACACATTTTATCTTTAGTAGTTGTTCACAAAACGGAAATTTGATAATATTAGTCCTTCAAAATATAGATATATTGATGGCGCATTAAATCTGAAAATTTGAACCGTGTGGCCATACTCCCACAGACCATTGTGGCCTTCCCCCCAATCACTGGAGACGACATTTCCTTTCAAAATAAAACTCTCCAGTCCCCAGTGTCATGAAGGAGAGCTGGGGAGATGTCATTTCTAAAGTCAATGCAGTAAAGTCAATCAATTATATCAGCTCGGGGGAGACATGAAGAAAACGTTGACACGCCTAAGCAGCGGAAGCAGAAACAAGTTGATTGCTTCTGTTCCTGACGTCATGTTCCTTCCGAATAAGTCACCTATCTCGTACCTCCACCATGTTCAGTATCGACAAGGATCTGAAGGTCTTAAGATTGTCTTCAGATGATAATAAAAACAGAAAGGGTTTCCATAAAATTGATTTTTAATGACAAGAAGACTCTGGTTGTTTCTGGGATTATAATTACACGTCTCATACATATATACCTTAGAAACTTATTTTCACGCATCAATGGCTCCGACATGCATGACCTACAATAAAATAACATTCAATTCATTATTATATCAGAATTAGTCATCAGTGTGACAATAAACTTCTCTATAAAGAGGTAAAAATTGGGTGGGGTGGGTGGGGGTGGGGGTAAAGGAGTTGGCCATGCAGTGGGTCTGTGAGCTAAATTTGTGCAGAGAACGGCAAAGGCAATTATGAAAATCAATCTGTTTATCATTGAATATTTACATATCCCACCTACGATGCATGCATCTCAAAAAACTTGTGATAATAGCTTTTGCTAATGGATGTGATATAGTCATAAACAATGCGCGAATGGATACCAGTAGAGTGCATCTATTTTAATATTGTATATTCCGACAGAAAAGAAATTACAACGTAAATCCATAAGAATTATTCTCTGTTTTTGAAAAGACATGAGTGTGTGATCTACGACGCTTCAAGCCGGCATAATGTTTACTAAGAGCATAATACCCTCATGTAGTTTTAAAAATGAAAATAATTTCTGAATTGAACGACAGGACTAGAAAATATTGATTATAGAGTTTTAACTAAATTTGCCAAATTATATAACTTCAACTAACCGTGACAGATTTTCGCCTTTGCTGCGGAGGAGTCATCCCTTCCTCTTCCGGTATGCAGTCAAACCTTTTCGGGTCCTTGAAGTTATAACCCTGAGGTAGGTTGAGGATTGAGGACAACCTTCTTCCCACTGACCTCGCCACTTCAAGATCCGGTTTAATACCGCTGCTAACCAGACGACTTATTAGGTAGCCAATCGCTGCCCAAGAGCCAAGCATTACGATCCCGACCAGAATGGCAATAAGATATGCAAATAATCTCTCCATGCAGAGGTTTGATAAGACTCGTTCGTCCACTGCAAATACAAATATTCTAGTAATCTATGGATAATATACTGAAAACAGATTCTACATGTATGTTTTTATTATTTTATTTTATTTATTATTATTATCATCTTTATATATGTTTTATTTTATTTAATTCTTTAATAGTTTGAAATGATATCGCACTTGATGCCCACAAAATTTGTTAATGAAATTTATTTTTCATAAAAACTTGATAACATGAGAAAATCTTTTATAATTTGTAAATGAATCACTTGTTTGATTCTGTTGAGGTGAGATCACGCGGATTCGCGTTCCCACTGTTATCTCGTTGACTTCGTCAATTGATCTTCTTATTCTGCCCGAATTTCCTGAACATTGAGACTATAAATGAAAGTGAAAGGGGAAACATGTGTCATTAATAGAATAAGAAGAATCAGATCAAAACAATGCGTCCAAGAAATGGGTATCCGAATTGTTCTTGTTTTCTCTTTTATTTTAATCGTGTTCTAATGCATGCTAGAGTTTGGGATGAATAACAGTCATTTTTCCATATTTATCTCTCTCCTATTCTCTTTCTCTCTTTCTTTCTCTCTCTCGTACCTGTTGACAGTCTCCACGACACACAGACAGCTGACATGTAAAAATTACATCCGCTTCCGCTTCGCCATTAAGGTTCGTAGGTTGGAATGCTCGGAAATTTGATTCCAGCTTCCCTCTGTTTTTCTTTTCAAAGTTTGGAAACAATTCTAAATCTGGGGCACATCTAAGAAGGTAGATATATCATCGATTTTAGTCTTTCATGGCATATATGTACTTATTTATGATTTCATGAATTATTTCATCCATATTCAATTGTTAATGTCTTCAAAAAAATTGAAATTAAACTATACATTTTTCTCAGTATCTATTTACAAAGAATTTATGTAGAAGCACGTTTATTTATTTCATATCTAGTATTAAAAATAATGAACAATGGAGACATTTGAAAATTCATGAAGGTATGAACTGCGAAGCTCCATGCCGACATGCTTCTGACGCGGTTCGTGAAGTACGCTAGTGTAAAGCGTTGAAATTCATACCCTCATGTATTTCTCAAAACATGAAAGTATTTACATTCTACTTTCACTTATGTTGGAATTCCCAGTCGTTAAATTGTACGAACTATAATTATCATTTATTTCTGTATTCATTCGCGCATTCCTTATAACTGTAATGTCGTGTTAATGTCACTCACTCGTGTCTAATGATGGGTATGACAGCCGCACTACAGTCTTTGGCTCGAATGTCAAAATGATCTGTGAAGAAACAAAGTTCCTACAGTACTATTTTCAAAGGTAACTCTGTGTATCCTCAAACGCCGTACTAACACTTATCTGTACCGCGTACTGTGGCAACATAGCGACTAGGTAAAGACAGCATTTATATAGGCAGGTAATACGTGTATTTTACAATGTATTTTGAAAACATAATTTTTGAGTTGAAAACGATTACCACATTAAATAACATGCACAACAACATTGGTCAATGCATTACTGCAGGATACCGTATAACCCGTTATAACGAACACGCTTATAACCGTATAACCCGTTATAACGAACACGCTTATAACCGTATAACCCGTTATAACGAACACGCTTATAACGAATCCCCGCATATTGCTACGTGATACTTATTCTCCTATGAGAAGAAAATAGCGGAAACTTTTATTGGATATAAAGAAGTTTGCTTGTAGTTTTTCAAGTAACTGCATGATTACACAAATGTGTCTGATCAACAGTTTTAAATTGTAATTGTGTACAATCGTTTCAGACATTTAAAGACAGATATTTATCAATGTAGCAATGATTTCCTAATTATCTTGTCGAAATTTCATTAATTAGCGCGAAGTGTTTAGTATTTCACCTTGGTAGTCTTCTTCCAGCTTGATTTCCATTCCCAGGGGGTCATTTAGGGTCACGACTCCTTTACTGACGTCAACATTGTGCGAAAAGACGCGCATGCGTGCTTTAGGTTTCTCCGTTTTGTTAACCCCTGCACTGTCTATACCTTCCCTAAAAAGACAAGTTGATTCGTACGTTTAGATTTAAACAAAACAAAAACAAAAATACATACAAAACAACGTGCAGCTTAAAACTTCAGTTCTTAATTACCGAGTATTATGATTTTTAAAAAACTTATGAACATTAATGTTTAAACCATATCAATTTATACATTTTAGATATTGGTAAAAACAAACTAAAGCATTAAAAATCCGGGTTTTTTGGGTGGTTTTTTTTTTTTTTTTTACATATTTGATTTACTTGAATACAAAACTAACCCCGGAAATACAATTCCGTTCACCAATATGTCTGACAGATCCAGCATGCACATTATCGGGATTACTCTGTCGTCCCCGGTTTGAACTTCCGGTCGTTTCTGAACGACTACTCTGAATACAACATCCTACGGAAAATCGGTCAAATTGATTACTTTGTTTGTTTTTGTTTGTCTTTTATCTTAACAGCTAAAGAGTTAAATGCTGCTTTAATTGACCCATATATTATATGAAAAATAACTTAGGACCATCAACTTTATAAATATACATACATTGTTTAGAAAGTAACTAATATACAGTGTACCTTGATCTTTGACGTTTTGACCATTTACGTTTTGAAAAAAAAAATACAGAGCGATGCAAGTATGCTAATATTTTTCAATGTGAATTACATAGATTTTCAATATGAAGTTCTGTAGGTAAGGAGAAATAATGACTTACATATTGAATATCACACACTCCGAAATCGAACGTCAACTGCTGTGGTGTATTAGTCGTTGTATGCATACAAGCACTACCGCGACCTTGAATGAAGATGAGACCTTCATGGGAAGCGTTTGTCAGATGTAGTTTGAGTTCCGAATTCGTGCAACTATCGACTGTCACTAAAGAAAAATAAGATAAAAGGAAGTGTTGATTCACGACACCACACTCGACAAAATCCAATCTGAGTACAATAACTTCAAAAGAAACGAATGATGGTGTAGATTCCTTATTTCAGTACAGGAGTTTATTATTAGTAGTAGTAGATATATATATATATATATATATATATATATATATATATATATATCTGTGTGTGTGTGTGTGTGTGTGTGTGTGTTAATGCGAAATAACTCGTAGACGTCAAATCGCGAAAAATTAATTGATAGAGGTTTTTGTTTTGCACGTAGCTTAGCAGTATGAAAATAATTTGTGTATATTTCGTAATCCACACTATTCTATTTCTATTGCAACTGATATTGAAACAGTTACATTCTTTAGGGCTACCTCGTTAAATATCCTATTCCCATGGAGATTCCGTTTAGAATTGGTCCTCAGTATTTCTTGCTTGTCGTAAGAGTCGCTTAAATGGGACAGTCCTATGGATAAGACCTTAAACTCGAAGTGCGATGTCATAGCAGGTGTGGCACGATAAAGATCCCCTCCACCGGCTATGTGACGTCTCCTTATGAGTGAAGAATTCTTAAGCGGGACGTAAAACAGTATTCAACTAACCAACCGTCAAGTATATCTTAATACAAAGCTTACCTTGAGGGTCAAATCGTGATTGCACTCTGTTGACAATCATACTTAAGATGACCAGAGACAGCATTCTGGGGAGATAATCTATCAGATTATATATTAAAGAAACATAACTGCATATTAGTTCATTTTGTATATTTTCTAAATGTAGTTGATGAAAAATTTTCCACATGTGCTGTTTTCTGAATTACTGACAAGTAAAACTTGCTTTGGAATCATGTTTTTTTTTTCTCTCGGTGTCCAATGATTTTGAAATAATATTTCAATTTAGATGAAGTCCCAAAATATCCGAAAAGCAGCAAACATCATGATTAAATAAAAAAAATTGTGAAGATGTATATCATGATCAGTATCATAAATCCTATAATTCATAACAAAATAAAGAGCAGGACAAACACAATCCCTTGGACACATATTTTTGATGATTTCAGGCTAAGAGATGATGGAAGCATTGATGAATTAATTTTCAATAAAAATCACTTTTAACTATCTTAGCTTTTTCATAGATACATTATCTTACCTTGCATTCTGCACAAGCAATATTAGCGTTATGAAATTTTATCACACCTATTTGGATAACGTCACGTGGCATCAAATTATCCAATGATATTTCATCTTTCATCGTACGTCACTGAACAAATTTTCCACTAATGAAATAAACTGGGACATAACGATCCTTATTAGCTACAATCATTGTACATTAATTATTCATTTATTCTAACTTTTGGTCTGATCACATAATATCGTTATATCACAATAACAGCATATTGTTATATTTGACAGTATAATATATCAACTGTCCTGTACAAATTGAACAATACAAAATTCACCATATTTTTTTTTATTTTTGAACTTGAAATAAAAAAGAACATATACCAAGTACATGCACTTGTGTTAAAAGTAACGAATGTCTTGACTTGGCCCTTTCTTTTCTCAAGATAAGAAATAGATTCAATACTTCGAGCTAAATACTGGTCTTGATTAATATCAAATTTTTATATATCCCTGAGATAAAACACCTTAAAGTGTCCGTTATAATGCAGTTTCGTTCTTTTTAGTTTTATTGTTGTCCTTTGGGGTCCCACATTTAGTGACTTGTACAACAACAGACGCGAAAATCATTTTTGGCTTCGAAGGAAGACGGAATACGTCACAAAGGTCAAGGTCATCAGAGCTGCTGCGGGTGGAACTAGATACATGACAAAGATGTGTATGCAAACTTCATCAGAATCTAAAAGCAAGAGAAGAAACAAATGAAGTATTATATCACGGTTACTAATGTGTATATCGTTAACATTTTTTGTGTATATCGTCAACAATTTTGTGTGTATCGTCAACAATTTTGTGTATATCGTCAAAACTTTTTTGTATATTGTGTCAGTTAACAATTCGTACATTGTTTATTTCAATGTACTTTAATGGATAGATATATCAATTAAAACAGCATATGACAATGTATAAACATTGCAGTGCATTAGTACAGCTTACCTGTGGTTTGGGGTGTATAAGTCGGTTTGGACACAATATAACGATTCCCTATGTATGTGTTTCCCAGAGTCTTCTTCAAATCTCGTTTTATTCGAGATGTACCATGGACAACATTTCGCCTCCGCCTTGTACTACATGTTTCCTGCAAAATTACAAACCCCATCTACTTATTTCACTTCTCTATTTTTCAAAAATAAAAATATGGGAAAATGATTGAAGGACTCTGTTAGAAACTTTTCTTTTTTAAACTTTTCTAAACACATTTCTTTTCAAACTGTACGAAAATCAAAATTTTACTTGCGTCGATACATCCTCCACGACAAAGTTCAAGCGTGCACGAAAAAGTCATGGTCACTTTGGTGTTTGTCAATGTTGTCGTCCTAAATACATTAAATGATGACGTCACCACACCTTGTCCTAGACGTATAAAGTTTGGAAATACTTCCGGTTTGCAGGCACAACTGTTAAAAAAGCTGTACATTTGAAATGTTCTGGTGAAGGTTTTCCTGATTTTGTAGTTACCATATTTTTCCTCCCACAATTCAATCTTTTGATGTAGGAGCATTTAGTCTAAATTAATTTTTTTGCAGCTGATGATAGAGAATAAAAAAAACTTAGACGATCAGAATGATGTGCTTACAATGTCTCTGTGATGGGGATGGTTGAAGCCGAGCACTGTCGTACTTTAAAGTCGAAATCATCTGCAAAAGAGGAGATATCTATCAAATGGACTTAAGCATGCCTCAAATACATTAGGATTTTATTAAATACCCAATCAGTCCAAAACAACTCCCCTTTCACTGCCTCAAAAATATATATAAATTGATTTATTAATGGAAGAATTTACAAAGGAGATAAGATGGACAATTCGCAACCCACGGTTGACTGAATTCTACGAAAACAATCCTTTCAAGCAATGATTCAAGTAAATTTACATCAACTGACGCCACAGCACCACACAAGCCTCAAGGTCACAAACATTTCTTGAATATATCGATTAAACCTGCAAAAAAAGGTCACTGACTTGCGCAACACAGCGAACCTTGGTGTGCAGGTGAAACCGATACATCTTATACATGTAAGATACCGACAGGCTAGCTTTAAGATACTGACAGGCTAGCTTTAAGATACCGACAGGCTAGCTGTAAGATACCGACTGGCTAGCTTTAAGATACTGACAGTCTAGCTTTAAGATACCGACAGGCTAGCTTTAAGATACCGACAGGCTAGTTGTAAGATACCGACAGGCTAGCTTTAAGAAAGTGGAACTGACAAAAATTATGAGATACCGACAAAGTAGATTTAACTAGGTTAAACCGACAAATCTGATCAGATACCGACAGACTAGGTTTAGTTAGGTGAAATCGACAAAACTTTTCAGGTACCGAAAAATCGATCGACTAGGTGATTGAATATCGATGGCCTTATCAAAAATGAAAGTACTAACTTTTATCAGATACCAAAAGAAGGATCATATACGGGTATAATGACATCAGCAGAATCTACTTAATCGACAGTTATAGACAAGCAAACGTCATTATTGTATACAGCATCACCTACAGCTGATTTTGTATTGACAAGCAGACAGATTGATAAAGCAACCCTACATATAGGAGATATCAACACATTGTGCACTGCAAGATAAACATATCTTCAAGCTATGACGATAGGTTGTGCAACCAGCAGTCCATCTGTTAAGGTGTAACTTAACATAATACGAATCAATTAACATATGTTTGCGAAGTATTAGTTAAATGATCGGCTTTTGTGGGGAGGAGGTGCAATTATGTACATACGGTAAAAAAAAATTGTTACCTTTGAAATTCCCCGCCATTTCAATTAACATAGTAATGGAATCACCTAGTTTTACTTCACTTCCGCTGACGTCATATCCGTCTTTATACAGCTTCATAGTTACACTCGGTCGAACAGTTTTGTTTATACCCAAGTCGTCATCACTGAAAGATTTTTACTACGTATGAACGAAAAAAACAAATTGTTTGATTATTTAAAATTCTCTTTTAATGTTTCCACTTCCGGATGCGCGGTTATTTTCAGACATGTGAAAGAACCAATCATCTCACTCTTCAGAATCCGCCTGGACGTTAACTTGGGAAATGTCTGACAAGTCGTAGTAGCAGGCGATACGCAGTTCAACGTCATCCATAGTTTGATATAGAGAGTTTCTCTGTACACACAGGTAGTATTCCCTATACTGAGTAAAAATCGACAGAAAACGTAATAAATGTATGACACTATAAAACATGCGCAACACCATAACATGTTTACGTCACTGTATGTTACTGTAAAGCTTGTACGATACCGTAAAACGTGTGCACTACCATAAAATGAATACGTCACCGAAAAACGTGTACACTACCATAAAATGAATACGTCACCGAAAAACGTGTACACTACCATAAAATGAATACGTCACCGAAAAACGTGTACACTACCATAAAATGAATACATCACCGAAAAACGTGTACACTACCATAAATGTGGACGTCATTATAATACTTGTATGACACCAAAACAAAACATGCACATAACCGATACTATACATCACTACAAACTGTTTACGTGACTGTAAAAACTGATAAGACAACGTAACACGTCCACGACACTGTCAAAATTAAACTGTGAAACAATTCAAGTCTTGTATGTCAATGCAATAAGTGTTCAACACCTCGAAACGTTTATGACACCAAAAACTTGTACGACACCAAAAACTTGTACGACACCGTAAACCATGAACAACGAAGTAAAACATGAACAACAAAGTAAAACATGAACAACAAAGTAAAACATGAACAACGAAGTAAACCATGAACAACGAAGTAAAACATGAACAACGAAGTAAAACATGAACAACGAAGTAAAACATGAACAACGAAGTAAAGTAAACCATGAACAACGAAGTAAACCATGAACAACGAAGTAAACCATGAACAACGAAGTAAACCATGAACAACGAAGTAAACCATGAACAACGAAGTAAAACATGAACAACGAAGTAAAACATGAACAACGAAGTAAAACATGAACAACAAAGTGAAACATGAACAACAAAGTAAAACATGAACAACAAAGTAAAACATGAACAACAAAGTAAGACATGAACAACGAAGTAAAACATGAACAACGAAGTAAAACATGAACAACAAAGTAAAACATGAACAACGAAGTAAACCATGAACAACGAAGTAAAACATGAACAATGAAGTAAATGTGTAAACTGTAGAAAGTTATCAACCATAATGTTTGTTATGTTAAATCGAAAGATAAACTGCGATTATTTAACACATTTTCTTCAGTGTTTTTAAAGTTACCTCCCTGAATTGATTATTTTCAAATAAAAAAGGATGACGAATGGCAGTGCTTTTCCATAACTCAATATCTTTAGTGAATACTAGTAGTCAAAACATTCAGGTTTTTTTTGTTGTTTTTTTTTTTCAAATGACACTTGGTGCCTCTTACCGGGTCTATCCCACAAGCATCAAACTCGAATACATGAAACGTTGTCTCATTGGTTGTCTCGTGGACGCAAGCGGCCTGTCCTCCCCGTATATAGATTATTCCGCCATTGGCCGCACCACTCAGTGTTAACTGCATATCATTTGAGCCACATTTCTGAAATTCAACTATCAGAAAAAGTAGAAGGTCGTATTACGAAAACCGACGAAATCTAGAGTGTAGCAATCAGAGACAAAACTAACCGATAAATTTTGAATTTACAATGGGGGTGGTTTCCTTCTATAAATTCTTCGTCAATATTGAGACGTCACGAGTTTTACATGAAGTCCCGCAATTTTAAACCTATACTCGGCACATGCAGCTCCATTTTAAATTAAGGTTATATCCAACAAGAAACGCGATATTGACTTCCATTAGCCGACGAATTGACAGAGGAAGGAAAAAAATTTATAAATTCTAAATGGATGTTATGTTTAGTTAAATGACAGTCACAAGAGATACATTCTGCAGTAATTAGTTCAGCATAAAGAGACGTCACCAGTTTTAAGTGAAATATCACTTGCACGACTTTTGGGCCGTAGTTTTGAGGTTCTATAGAGTGCCAACGCCTTCCATGACAATGGACCTCTGTTTTCAGGTCATAACTGAAAGGTCTATGGTCTATGTACTGTCAAAAAGCAGTCTGACATGTCGTAAGTTTGAAGCATCTGACCGCCCAGAATAGAAAATCAAAGTCTTCACCCCCAAATCCAACCCCACCCATCCTCCCTAGCGGGGCTCGCACTCTATACCTCTCGGTTACGAAGTGTACGCTCTACTATAAGCCATTCGAGAGTCGGAAAGCCAGTGTACTAATTAATGAGATTCTAGACGTAGAAAATCATTGTGTCATATTTTACTGTACGTGTACTCAGAATCATACGAATTATAATCATATTTACCGGTCGCGGTAGCTCAGTATGGAACGTTCGCTTCATAAACGGGAGGTGGTGAGTTCGAGCCCCTTTCGTGTCATGACCGCGTCAAACCTAAGACATAAACATAGGTAATGACGGTTCTTTCGCCAAACGCTAGGCATTTAGAAGTGAGAATCACGGATCTTTCAGATGTGCCTTTAAAAAACGGAGGTCCCGTGGCACGGTGGGCGTTGGCACGTTACAGAACCCTCACTGCTACGGCCGTAAGCGCTTGGCTATATGGTACTTCACTCACAGTTGGTTGTTTGATTGATTGTTTGTTTGTTTTAAGTCCCGTCGAGAATTTTTCACTCATATTGAGACGTCACCAGGTGTAGGTGAAGTACCACAAATTTAGACCTATGCTTAGCGCTCACGGCCGTAGCAGTGAGGGTTCTTTAACGTGCCAACGCCCACCGTGACACGGGACCTCCGTTTTTAAGGTCATATCCGAAAGACCCGTGATTCTCACTTCTAAATGCCGAGCGTTTGGCGAAGGAGCAATCACTACCTATTTTTCGTCTTAGGTTTGACGCGGCCATGGCACGAGCGGGGCTCGAAGTGACGACCTCCCGGTTACGAAGCGAACGCTCTAACCACTGAGCTACCGCGATCGAATTCGCAGAATGAATGGAAAATTCGAGACGGGGGATGCAAGAAGCAAACAACCAGTCAATCAGAATTATACTTAAATGTAGCCTTTGCACAGAGTTTCCTAGCACACGTTTAAAATAAAATACAGCAAAATATGGTCTATCGCTTTTATCAGAGAAAAATGGAACCTTCTTCGTTTCGAAATATCTTACCGTAGGGTGCATATTCACTTGCGCGAACGGTCAGCTGTACGCATAAAATAACATCTAGAACCCAAACCGTCCTCATGGCCTCTGTCTTCTCCGCATTGCCAATTTCTTATCGTTTGAAAAGAATGACCATTACGCTGAATGAGAATGGTAAATTTTCTATCTGGTGAACATGAGAAGATTGATTTGAAATAATAAATTTTTCGATCCAGGATATTGAATGAACAGTATTTTTTTTTCTTCTGTTGAGAGTATTAACAGATTATTGAATGAAATATTAATTTTCGAGGTAGAGTAGAACAGAATATTTTGAGATCTTTTGAAAAAAAATAAAACGTTTTACTTATCAAAATATTTGGATCACAAACGCATTAAGCTTTAATAATGATAATGCAAAAAAAAATATCAATTAAATAATAATATAAAAAGCAGACTTACATTTTTCTGTTTTGAAACATGATTTCCTTCACCATAGAAGCCGGGGACATCTACTAGGGTGCCGAGATCTTTTGTCTACCGATGTCGTGTTTTAAACGGATGTCACGATCTGTCATGAATTATGAAGCATGTTAATTAATCCTATTATTACATTTATACATTAATTATTGGATGACGATTTGAGTCTCTCGGATTTGCTAACTGAATGAAATCTGTGACGTACAATTTCTACGTCATTGTATATTGCTCGTGTAACTATTTATAAATAACTAAATTAACGTAACTAACCACTTATATTATTAAATATTTACGCTTTAGATTATTACATTGCCCTCTCTCTCTCTCTCTCTCTCTCTCTCTCTCTCTCTCTCTCTCTCTCTCTCTCTCTCTCTCTCTCTTAAAAATCCCGTTTATATCTTGTTCATAAATATTTTATGGTTTATTCTTACGTTTAGAATAATTTAATAACTTATATTTTCCCCCTTTAGAATAACATCGTGATTTATTTCTCATCTAGAATAAAATCAGTTCTTGTTTGTTTGTTTGTTTTGTTTTGTTTTGTTTTTTAATTTATTTATTTATCTTTATTCATTTATTTATTTATTTTGGTTGTTGTTTGTTTATTTGTTTTTTTTATTTTGTTTTTGTGTTTTTGTTTTTTTTGTTTTTGTTTTTGTTTTTTTTCAGGGATTATTTCTCTGTTACAATACAATGTCACAATGTAATTTTCGTTTACATTAATATCACATTTAGAATCGCATTGACATCAATATGCACGGTAAATTACAACTGTATTATATTTGCCTTCATCACAAAACGATAAATTTGAAACTGAGAAAGTATAAGTTTCCTCGTTACTTTACAGTGACATGAAAAGACTTTGTACTGATTTCAGATCGATTTCTGATGCACCAGGGCGATAATAGTACTGGTCGAAAATATTACAGGGCGAAAATATTGCAGGGCAAAAATCGCCGTCATGTGTATTGACATGTTGTTTTCAAATATTTGAAATTACTGGCCACAATTTTAATAAAATCATATGTACAATATACAATTTGGATTATTGAACATGCCTTTTAATTTCTTTTAAAATTTGCTTTTTTATCATTATTTCCAAATGCAGTACAGCAGTTTTCAAAGATACATGAATGAATAAAATAAATAGATAAATAGATATATTTTTAAAAAAAAATCCAAGGTAATTGGATAGAAAATTAAAGAATATTTCCAATATGAATGAAACGTGAGGTAACGGATAAAATGCAGATTTTAATAAAATATAGATTGTAAAATAAATGACACGTGCCTATATTCATATCACGGATGAAAAGTTCTTTATTATATAACAATGATATAACAATACGGTTTATTTCTCACGTGAAACGATTCTTGCTACCAACAAAAAAAAATATTCATCATGATTTAATTATTCTGGCCTCCGCAGATTGCGCTACATTTAAACCAAAGTTTCAAATAAATGTCAGTTTAAAATTGATTTTTAATTAAATATATGTATCTTGTTGATTATGTGTTTGTGCATTTATCAAATCGACAAATAAGAGATGAATATCCGTATTTCGAAGTCATGAATTTAAAGGCATCTTTTAAAACTTAAATCACAGCTTCGTCATGATTTCATTTTTCAAATGTACATGCACTTAATGGATACGAAAAACAGAAAGGAAAACAAAAATAAAATTCTTTGACATGTTTGCCAGAGTAAGAAGTTATGGACTTTACTTACGTATAAAAATTTCTTGATGAATATTGTACATTGAAATAGTTCGCAAGACGGCTCTCATTGTAAGTTGTAATTCTGATTTGCAATAATTCTTCTTGATAACTATTTGGGATATTTAATTTAGGAACCTTGTGAATTATCACAACTGTTTCCTGGTCCATTTTTGTTGTATTACGATAAATTGAGCTACATCAGTGACTCGCATTGACGTGAATTAATCTCCATATACATATCCTATCAAACAAGTAGAATAGACTAACCTTATGAATTTATTGACAAAACATTTCATATCACCACTGCTGTCTCTATGAACAGAAAAATTCCAAAATCGTAAATATTCGTGACACATATATCCTAAAGTTTAAACTTGAAAGCGAAATTATTGACGTTCATGTTTAAATTATAGAGATGAAGACGTGAAATGTAATTTATGGTCTACCTATGTATCCAAAACAAATCTTCGTATTGTTAAACTTAACCTTTTTTGGAAAGAAATTTTTTTTTTATCTATCTAATTTATAGATTACCTTATATCAATTATCGAAGAGAAGTTGTTTCTTATGAATAAATTCATTGATTCTTTATTGCTTTTCGCCACACTCAACAATTTTTCAGCTATCTGGTGGCGTCCAGTTTTTATTGGTGGAGGAGGGACCCAGATACAATGTACCCGGAAAGAAACAACCGACCTTCCGAAAGTAAACTGGCAAACTTGCTCACATATGTCGGCGCGAGCGAGAATCGAACCCGCATCAACTAGAGGTGAGAGACCTTGTGATTTTGAACGCAATGCTCTAACCACTGGCCCACGGAGGCCCCTTATGAATAAAGAAACAGTAGCTGCACACAAGGCCAGATAACGGCGCACTTTTTGCTTCGTACGATTTCTATGGCAGTCTTCTAAAACTGTGGGCTACCGTCTGATAGTGTCTACTCAGCAAAACTAGTTCTTCAGTATTCCGAGTCTCGTGTTGGAACACGAGGAAAAGAAATATTAAATTAATATTTTCATCCAGAACAAAAAAAAAAAAAAATTGCCCTAATGAACGGGACACGAACGGGTGAGACTTCGTTAAAATCACGAAATAATATGATTATTGAAGATGGTGGAAGGTCATAGTGGATCTATATATAAGACGAAAACCCAATACACAAACAGCACACAGAAGAAAGAGACTATTCCTCCCTCATCAGACAAAAGAAGGTACGTCAAGGGAGATAACCACTATTGTTTTATATAAAAAGAATAAGTTCATGAAATTCTTGTTCATTACTGGATTCTAAAAGAATTTTTTTTCATAAAAGGAGAACACTTTATGAACATTGCGAAGAACAAGGTTAAGATACATACAGTTATATTTTAGAGAGAAACCATTATTATTTCAAACTAATTAATTTTTATGCATTTCAAATTAATTAGTTTTTCTTATATTCCTTACAGTGCTTGAATCATGAAGACGATGCTTTTACTTATCGTGTCATGTTTGATAGCGCATGCGTATGGGCAATTCAACCCTGTTTGTAAGTGTATTTTGTAGTCTTTTCCATACATATACTTTAAAAACTAAATCATGTCTAGATGTTAATAAAAAACGTACACGTTGCGAAAGAATTTAATTGTATACATAGAAAGATTGTCAAAAGCTCGCTTAGCATTTATCAAAAACATTAATATGTTCAGCAAACGTTAAAATTCCTAAATGTAAAAAAGAAAAGTTCAGTTCCATAGTCTCATGGAAAGATTTAAGAAAATCCTGGTTTTAAGCCAAAAGAAATTGCTTTAAAGTGTAGGCAAATTTGTTTCTTGTATGAAAACTTTCTTTTAGCTCTCTAACTTTAAGCATTCTTCTTTCCTCAGTGGAGGTGTCGTCATGCACCCAAAGCCAGTTGGTAGTTACCCTGACCGGGGCCTCCGACACCGGAACTGTGTACATTCAAGGAAGAACAGCGGCATGTCAGCAGACCACTAGCGCCGCCGGAACAGTCACTCACACGTTTCTTTTCAGTTCCTGCGGCTTGCAGTGGGTAAGTTTGACGCTTCAAAAATACTGCTTATTAAATGTACAGTAAAACACGAACTGTGAGGGACCTTGAACAAAATTCGATATAGTCAAACTTCCTTATATCCAATAAAATTTTCGTTATTTTCCTCTCGTAAGGAAATAAATATAATTTCACAATATGCATGAATTTATTATATATGAGCGTGGCATTAACAAATGCTAGCTACTCTATATACTATATACGCTAAATACGCATGATTTTTAAAAAAAAAAAAAATACTAAGTTTTAAAAATTTTAAGGTGCTTATAGTATATTACTATTTTAAGAATGTAATTTTAAATTGCTATAATAATACATTTAAACAAACCCGACTTTATTCTTACACGTCTTAGGAATTTATCATGGACGCGGGTAAAAAAACTATTTATATCATGGGGAACACTGAATAATTTAAATTAAAAGAACTAGAGACGTTTGGAAGATATAAATGACTCTGTTTATTACTCTATAATACGAGATGTAACTTTTTTAAAAACAGTTTCCTAGCATTTTAAATTCAAATATTTTAACTTTAAAAAACTAGAGACATTTAGGAAGAGGTAAATGGCTCAGTGTAATATACTGTAACACGAGATACCGCTGCAAAGTTTCACAAGTGTCCTTTTTTTCATTCATCAGAAGTATTAAAACGAAATTTTAAAATAATAATAATAATAATAATAATAAATAAATAAATAAATCATGAGATACGGATCCCCCTGTATATTTCTTATGACTTATTTCGTTGAATTCCAGAAAATCGTATCGTCAATCGAATTTAAACTAATAATCATACATTTTATTTAAATTTAATCTGAACGAAAATGGAATACTGTAAAGGCCAATAACCTGTTGGATTCTAATCACGCAATGAAGAAAATCTGTAGACCGCACCGCAGACATAACCATTGAGCCAGCGGTTTAGATGTAAATGTTAACTGAAAATCTGTAACGCGAATAGTATTTCACCACGTCTCTTTAAGGTAAAATCACCCAATGTTAACTCGTTGTAAAATACGACGTGTTTGTGAAACACTGATGCACAGTATGGTCAATCTCCAAGACCAAGGTCTTGGGGTAAAAAAAAAAGACACTTGTTACCAGGAATACACATGTGAAATATGAAACCCTAGCATTCAAAATTTAGGGCTAACATTTTCAAAAGTAAGTCAAACTTCAAGGCCATGAGGATAAAAATTTTGCTACCTTAATAAAGGTTTTGGCGAAAGAAATAACGTGTGAATTCTAAAAGTCTTATCTCCAATCATTCGGAAGTTATGACCAAGGTTAAGGCTTTTGCAAGAAAACAGAGATTTGCGAGTACCGGTGTGTTTCAACAAATATGAAACCGGCAAGTTGTGATGTACTATCCCAAAAAAGTAAAGCCAAATGATGTTGACCATAGATTTTTTTTTTTAAAAAACCACGTAATTCAATAAAGGTTAAATCGGTAATCCCCCCCCCCCCACACACACACACACTTTCCTAGGATAAATTACAAGTTGTTATTACAGCTTAAATATTGAGTTTCCCATTATTTTTACGCGAATGAAATTTCGTACGAATGCATCATATTACTTAGGAAAAATAATGTTATTTACAGTCTTTGTAGTTCCAAAATGTTTGTAATTGCAAGTGAAACAAAAACAATGTTTAAACAAATTTGTATAACTATATGAGAAATCACATTGATAAGCTTGAAACATTTTTATTGACATGTAATAACATAAAAAAGCGATCTGACAATTATTGATATTATATGCATAAACAATTTTGTCAGGTTTGTTCCCCTTGCTATGTAGTATCAGTGCGCTGCATACAATTAAACGTTGCAAAATTGCAGAAGTGTAAGATTGGGCTAACATACCTGGGCGTATAAAATAGTTTTCACAAAAAGGTTTTCACTATACATTTCATTTAAAACCATCCTTCCCCCCCCCAAAAGTTTCTCTTGGAGTCAATTTCTCCTCAATTTTGATGAAAGAAACACATGCCCATTGAATTTATATATATATATATATATATATATATATATATATATATATCAGAAGTTGCTGCTATTATTTATAAAAAAAAAAACCAATTTTACGAAGAAACATTACGACCAGATAACATTTGTTCACAATGAAAAATTTTTATTCGAAAATTGCAGGTGCGTGTATTTCTGTGGGGGTACTCTTTCCGTTCGTGTTAAAATTGCCGTATTTCTGTAATACATGATTATAAAATTATTCTTACATTATTAGATGATACTGTGGATATATTTGATATCAATGTTTCTCTTTTTTTTTATTGAACTGGAAACGAGATGATAATTTTAAAAAAAATATATAAGGTTTTGAAACACATATATACGGAGAACGATCTTTGGGAGGCAACTTTTAGTCAATGAGTGTATTTCATACCGTATGTATACTTAATCTTTCACGGGATTAAAATTGTCTATAGTGGCTTTTTCTCTAAGGAAAAACGC
Source organism: Ostrea denselamellosa (assembly GCA_024699665.1). Lineage (NCBI taxonomy): Eukaryota > Metazoa > Mollusca > Bivalvia > Ostreida > Ostreidae > Ostrea > Ostrea denselamellosa. Next base: position 2,352,780 of record JAMZEH010000050.1, on the reverse strand, counting down.
TAATTTATAATTGCGCTAAATACGAAGTTCTCTAAATTTTATATACACTAAAATAAGTGCACGTACAGTGTTTGGTGTGATCAATCGGATCACCTTTCCTTTTTCCGTCGCATGCTACAACAAAGTTATTTTACGGAAACGGACGAGGATTTTCCGAAAGTAAAGACGTTTAATCCAATTTTTGGGTTTATCAACGAAGGGAAGTTTTGATTATCAAAAGAAAGCTTAAATGGTTTAAAGATTTTATGGTGCCGATGACCAAAAAATTGTTATAATAAAAAAAATATGCATATTGTTTTCACTACCAAAAATTTCACCTAAAAATCGGAAAATCAAAATGATTCATATGTACACATATTTTTCATTTTAATTTGAATCTTGATTTTTTTCCGAAGACCAAGAATAAACCAAAAACTCCGCTTGTCTTATTGAAAAATGAAGTCCATGCAAAAATGACAAAGGAGCAAAACCTTGCGCAAGAAACTGGAGGATTACTGTCGGGTATTTTTGTTGTTTTGTAGGAGGAGTCGTTTAAAATTATCGTCCAAAAGCATTCTTTGTACCAGACCGGTGATGACAAACAAATCCCGGTCATGTGTATAACCGACCTCTCCGACATAGAAGTGACGAACAACCTTAACGCTCTGTAAGTAGTCTTATTCAGGCAAAATTGAGTCCGATCCCCCCATGATTATCTCATTTCATAGCTATCGTGTCTGTTTCTATCATCACTTGTTCATAACGACAAATTAAAACGACCCATCTCTAGGACCCAACGTTAGCAAGAAACCCAAACTCTGCTGTGCATGGGGGAATTTTGTTTTTCCAGCAGTGTCTTGTAACTTCATTTCGATATTACAAGCCTTAATGCAATATGAATCAAATAAACAAAATCGTCTTTCTGCAATAAGCAATCCATGTCTCAGACAAGAAAAAAACCATGCCGTAGGTATTGATCTTTTTTATGTCTGTATGTGAGGACCTATATGATACTATCAAGGACACTTGCCTTTTTATCCTACTTTCACTTTCCATGTATTTTCCGATTCCGATGTAAAATACAAAGAATTTATACCCCCTAGTATAGTGTGAAAAAAAACCTCAGCGATGTATCTTCTTAATCTCAAGACGCCCCAGGAGTTATCAGTGTACAAGTAAAGTTAAAGGTACTTAGTAATTCGTTCCTGTGTAATTCGTTCAACTGATTCCAACACATAGCCTTCATTTTTACCTTCAATTACCGCTCTGTGGTTTGCCATATTATCAAACATTTGCCACGCAGATATTTCCTAATTTTGGATTAGACTCGTATTAGTGCATTGGCATAATTGAAAATTAACCCCCTCCCCCGATTTTCCCCTTCCCCAGGGACAAGGATGACGACGCCGGAAAAAACCTGACGGTGAAGCCCACCGCCACTATGACGCTCTATAGCAACGGAGTGGATGTTGGCGGGGGAAACGTCAAACTGACCGACGCACTGACCATGGGGCTGCAACTGGGAGCAGAATTCGTCAGTAAGTACTCTAATTAAAAACATAATTAACAGTTTAATTAACACCTTAATTAACAGTTTTATTTTATGTAATTCTGGGGCTTTAAGTTCTTTTAATTAACAGTTTTATTTGATTTAATTCTGAGAGTCAAGTTCTTTTAATTAACTTTTAATTAACCGTTTTATTCGGGTGTTTTACAGCCGCCGGATAGCTGAAAAATTGCTCAGGCGGCTATAAACAAACAAACAAACAAACATCGGGTGTTTTAAGTTTTCTCTAGGTTCTAAATATTGATTTAATTAGATTTCGGTTTAGTGAACCCCGTGAAAGCCCATGTGACCTACTTAATGAAATTTAAAACCAAAAAATAAGTTTATTGGGGTGTACCTCTCACAGCCATGAAGATAAGGGAAGACATTTTGATGATCGATATTATAATTTTTAGTACTTTTGTTTGATTAATAAATAATTTTTGAGTACTAAGTTGCTGGCAGGCCCTAAATATTGATTTCAAGTTTAGTGGGCCCCGTGAGAGCCCAGGTGACAAAGAAAAAAATTTGAAATTAAAAATAATCACCTAGGGTCTTCCATATCAGGAAAGAATCTTTGATGACCAATCTTCAAATTTTATAATTTAGTTGAGTTGCTTGCGTGTCTGTTAGGTGTGGGTCTATCATTGTTCATAATACACTTAGCTATTTTCAGATACACATTTCGTGTGTAACCATGTGTATTAACAGTTCTGTCCAAAACGTCCAGCTGTTGGGAAAGTTAAATGCCATGAACTAAATACAGTAAAACACAATTATAGCGAGAGAACACACACACACACACACACACACACACACACACACACACACACACACACACACACACACACACACACACACACACACACAAACAACAAAACAAAAACAACAAAAAACAAAAAAAGAAAAACAAAACAAAACCAAAAAAAAAAAACAAAAACAAAACTAAAACAAAAAAACCAATTAAAACAAACAAACAACAAAAAAAAAAAAAACAAAAAAAAAACAAAAACAAATGAAATAAAATTAAAGAACAACAACAACAACAACAAAGCAAACAAAACAAAACAAAAAAAAAACAAACAAAAACAACAACAACAACAAAAAACCCGTTCGTTATAAACAAACTTCATTATATACTATAAAATCTTCATTATTGTCCTCTCAGTAGAGGAAAAATATCTTTTTATAATAAGGATGAATTTGTTATAAACGTGTACATGAAAACCATGTCCGTTATAAGCAAATTTCATTGTACCAAGAACTAGTATCTGTGGTCTATAGAGAGAGTACATACACTGAGGCCGCCACAGCAACATTGGTGTATTCTACCTTGAAATCGTAATCCAATCTCGGGTGCATAAACGGGAATTTCTCTAAACAAAAACGATAGTTTATCACACATGTATAATTTTCTGGACGCGTTGGATTATTTTTTGAGAATAAGATTTTCGTCCTTTATTTCAGGTGACTTCGACATCCTTGCCTCGGCCTGCACAGCCTCGGGAATTCCAATCATTACTGACAGGTAAGAATAAATCGCGTGTTGATTGTTACTTCAAACGCGGAAGTTAGACTATGACATATCTTCCCGGTGTTCCTGACATACAAGTAAAAAACATCGACCAGGTAGGGGTAATAAATAGCTAGAACTGGCTATAATTTCTTATTTAAAGACTAAATTGAATTGTTTTAGCTTTCTAACTTTTGTGGAGAGAAAATGCATTATCTCCATTTGAACTTTATGGAATAGTCACCATAGAATTTTTGAAAATAATGATAGCAAGATGGATAGCCTTTTTGATCATCATTAAATAAATGGCAGGAAGATAATACTTGATATATATGTATCTATATACTTTTTTGTTTTACTTCCGCAGCTGCGCACCAGACACAGCGTTGTTTCCAAACTTCGATAAGCCGTTTCAGGGCTATCTTGCAGCTACTTTCGGTGCGTTCAGAACCACGTCACTGGATGGAGGCTCTGTGGCGATGACATTCTCCTGCACGCTCAAAGTCTGCCTTGGATCGTGTTCTCCAGTACGTATACCAGAGGAATGCAACGTTTGCCCCTTTTGTGCATAACTAAAACTCCCCACTAAAATCGCTGTACATTTAAGTGGTACACTTGTCAAAACAAATTAATAAGTACTATGATTCCAAGCTACTTGATTAAAAAAAAAAATTATAAGATAGCTGTTCCCAAAACAAAAATATTTGATAAACGAATTTCATTTTAAAATGAAGAAAACAAAAAGTTCCATGATAATTTTATTTATTTTCTGAACTCAAATACACAGTGGTGAGATACAAATAACACCTGTAGTTTTACTCATATTTCCGGTTTTATGCAACATTAAAGTGAGAGATGAATTTCGTCAATTTATAAAATATCAAATAAGCAAATAGATCACATATAGAAAAATATACACGAAACGCATGCTATTTTTAGACCGCCTGCTCTAATGGCGAAAACGGCTATGGAAGAAAGAAGAGATCTCTGGTTAAGCGTCAGGCTGCCACAGACAATAACGAGATCGAAGAAATCAACGTCGGCGCGACGCTCAAAATCACCACGGAATCTGTTGTTTTAGAGAGTAAGTTGAAAATTAAATCGTCCACCTCATCAGTAATTTCCATTGTAATAAAAAATTAAGGTTTACGTGTAAATTTATTTGCAACAGATGTATGCATATCGTATAAATGGAAATGTCAAGATATATTAATACTTTTGGAAGAGTAGTGCTTACACTTTGTATATTTAAAAAAAAAAAAATTATTCAATGGTGAGGAAATTACTTTAAGAAATTCTGTTTAAATGATTCGTGTGCTTAACAAAGCGAATGCTCTTCTCAAGTCAAGTACTTTTACCATCGTTATTAATATTGTATCCAAAAGTTATATATTTTATTTACGTACAACGTATATATACCCCAGAGAAACAATATTTCTCTATTTGTAGACCCCGAAGAGGAAAACGAAGTCTGTATGGAGAAGGCTGTCTTCATCGTGGCCACTCTAGCAGTAATGACCGCCCTAGTGGCGTCAGCAGTGACCGCTCTGACCTTCGTCAAAAAGAGCCGGGCCAACGCAGACGCACTCAGAAAACTAGACCCTTCCGGTCTCACATCCGTCTCGCTTTCGTAATGTCATCACAAATTATGTAATCAACGAAATTCGACCCCCGATATTGATCAGAGCAGCGATAAATGTGCAGTTATATTGTTTGGACTTGTGAAATCCTACTGTTAATTTTTTTCTCAAATTTTGATCAATAAAAACACATCAGCATTCCAAATGGTTTTCTTTTATTTTTATTCAAGGAATGGATGTCTTCTTTCCCCCATTAAATGTGGAATACTTGATACCCCGCCCCCTTATTCTCCAGATAGAAACAGCTGAACAGCTTATCCTTTATATTGTGAATGACGTTCCTTAAAAAGCTAGCATTTAGTGACGTAAGCAATGATCGTTTACTTGCAAAGGAACTTCGGTGAATGTATATATGGCGTTGAATATACTTGTGATGTGCTCAGAATATCGACACTATACACTACATGAAAACTATGGTTTCCATGGTGCAGAAACCGTGCGTAAAATATGTGGAAACAAATGGTTTACGCAAGGTTTTAGTTTGGAAACTTCAAGTTTACAAGGATTTACGCATTCCGTAAACTTAGGCCGTCCCTTATTCCAGGTGGTTTACGCAGCGGAAACTTGTTGAAACCTTAGGTTTCCGCAATGTTTCTGCACTGCTGAAACTTGTTACCACCCCAGGTTTACGCACAGATTACGCACTACTTCTGAACCTTGCTTTATGCAGTGTAGAAACTTGTTAATGTGAAGGACTTACCCTTCTCTAAAATGTGACAACATAATTGAACCAAGGTTAGACATTTTATCAGGGATATATACAGTGCTCCTGAAATTTACAAATGGTTTATGCTAAAGGATTTACTATTCATTTGATAAAATGTTTAAAACTGAAATATTACTAACCACAAAGTAAAAGAAAACACAAAAAAATTCATATACAATGCTTTATTAAGAATTCACTGACTTATATAAAGATTATTCAATGATAATACAAACAATTTTATGCTGGGTTAAAGAATCTAGTATATGTATAACAGTACTAGTGTAAACAAGTAATGCTTCAGAAACATGATTTTTTTTCCTTGTTCGTTTGGGCACTCGCACAAAACGTAACTAGTTAAAGAGTTACGAGGGTTGACCACACAAAGTTATAGTACCGATGACACAGTTACTAAAATAGCCTTATGGCACAGTTACTAAAATAGCCTTATGACACAGTTACTAAAATAGCCTTATGGCACAGTTACTAAAATAGCCTTATGACACAGTTACTAAAATAGCCTTATGACACAGTTACTAAAATAGCTTTGTGTTATATACATTTGGTAATAATATATGTTCTTCCGTGATCGCATTTGGTTGTCTTCACCTTCACATTCACCGTAGTTCCTATTTATAATTCAATAAACAACATAATGTCCACTCAGTCAAATTTTAAGTCCGTTTTGAATTTCAAATCATCTCCATCATCTCGAATATTACTTTAATGTACATCTCATATACACATGCAGTAGACGGACTTAGGTTTTTCTTTATCAGTGACATGAACCATATACAGCGACTAAAAGTACACAACGCGATGCGTACAACAGCTGATAAATCAGTCGGCGAGTTGAAATTACAAAGTACCTCAGAAAATAATGTTGTAAATTCATTTTGTTTTGGAAATAAAATATCTATGCACGAAAAATAGGTGATTTCATTGATAAAATCTCAAGAGCTTTCAACGCCTTCACCTACTGGGCCCCCACCAAGGTTGGACCCACTGAGAGCCTCAAAGCGGCCCCGAAATCCATGTATACACTTCATTTTCTTCCTTCATCCTACGCGCATGGTATGTCATTGAGCTGATTTTTCATCATTATGTTTTAATCTTAATAAAACGGACTTTTTTACTCCTTGGTACAGTTACATCTTCGTTTGAAAACTGAAATTCATCCCCTGTGTTCACACTCGTGCCGGGGGGCCTCCGTGGCCGAGTGGTTAGAGCATCGGGCTCAAAATCACAAAGCCTCTCACCTCTGTCGGCGCGTGTTCGAATCTCGGCCGCGGCGTTATGTGAGCAAGTTTGCCAGTTTACTTGCGGAAGGTCGGTGGTCTCTTCCCAGGTACATTGTATCTGGGTTCTCTCCTCCACCAACAAAAACTGGACGCCACCAGATAACTGAAAAATTGTTGAGTGTGGCGGAAAGCAATAAATAATCAATCAATCAATCACACTCGTGCCGTGTGCGTATCAACATCTTGCACTGATGTTTTACGGGCATGAAATAATGATGAACAAAGACATACACGTGACTTACGTGTTGTTATTGATGAATGGGATTTTTAATGATTGATAATATGAACCTCCATTCGAAAATTTGTAGCAGGAAACTAATTAGTGCATATTGATATATTTGTTTGGTAAGTGTCGAGTGTGGTGGTGTTCGTTTTCATTATGAAAGGAATTATTATTATTATCAAAGTCCTATTTGCAGATATTAGCATAGTTTGAAATGTACAATTTCCCGTTAATGCATACAGAACAGCTAATCGACCAGGGAACACTTAACATGAATGTAGATAACGACATGCAAATTCATACCAGCGTTTCTGCAAATGTTATTTGTTCCTTTTTTAAATGTATTTCTGTGATCTGTAACTATGACACGTTACGGAGCAACAGTTGTTTATAAACTAATCGAAGCCTTTTATAATGTTATCAAACCAGATTATATGTTTATTCCGGGACACTTTACTCTCGTCACTCTAAAATTCTGCTTGACTTGGATCCAGAAAAAAAAAAATAATCATGGGATGCAGGTGATGTGCTATAGATGAAGATAATTTCTCCAACAGTGAAATTATCTTCTACTATTGCACACCACCTGCATCATTATATTAAGATTGCCTTTGCAGGCCGGGTTCTATGTAAAAGTTGCCGTTGTAGGTGGGGTTCTATGCTATGGTTGCCTTTGTGGGCGGGATCTATGTTAAGGTTGCTTTTGTAGGTGAGGTTGTATGTTAAGGTTGCCGTTGTAGGCGGGGTTCTATGCTAAGGTTGCCTTTGTAGACGAGGTTCTATGTTAAGGTTGCTTTTGTACGTGAGGTTGTATGGTAAGGTTGCCTTTGTAGGCGGGGTTCTATGCTAAGGTTGTCTTTGTAGGCGGAGTTCTATGTTAAGGTTGCCTTTGTGGGCGGAGTTCTATGTTAAGGTTGCCTTTGTAGGCGGGGTACTATGTTAAGGTTGTCTTTGTAGGTAGGATCTATTTAAGGGTGTCTTTATAGGAGAGGTTCTATGTCAAGGTTTCCATTGTAGGCGAGGTTCTATGTTAAGGTTGCCTTTAGAGGCGAGGTTCTATGTTAAGGTTGCCTTTGTAGGCGGGGTATCATTAAGACTGTCTTTATAAGTGGCGTTCTATTTTATTGTTGCTTTTGTAGGCGGGGTTCTATGGTGTTATTCTAAATGGGATACAAGGATGCTCTTTTCATTTTTGGTGTGGTACTCGGGTTCACAACATCAATCATCAGCACGGGAAGATACGTGTGATATGAACAACGTCCTCAGGTCGACAGTAGAATATCACGATATGGTTAACAATAATCGCAGGTCAATATCAGATATATTGTAATATGGTTAATTACATTCTGCCCTGGGAAATCCTTACTGCTTTAGCGTCGATTTTGTAGACAGTGATCTACACGACGCAATTGACACTGATATCTCTCAGATCGTGCCGTCGCTGTGCATGGATTTCTCCCGATATCTCCTGTCTTAAGGACGCAACCAGAAGAGGGGACACATTCATTTCCAGTGTTATGCAAATGAAGAATGTCTGCTTCTTAACGGTGCCCACTTGTTTCAGCCAAAAATTTTAATCTAGCTTTATGATTTATTGATTGTATTGTGTTTAACGTCCCGCTCGAGAATCTTTCACTCGCATGGAAACGTCACCATTGCCGGTGAAGGGCTGCAAAATCTAGGTCTATGCTTCGGCGCTTACGGCCTTTGAGCAGAGATTGATTATTTGTTGTTTCCGCCACACTTAACAATTGTTAATTTATCTGGGGGGCGTCCAGTTTTATTGGTGGAGGAGAGAACCCAGATACAATGTATTCGAGAGGCGACCACCGACCTTCCGAAAGTAAACTGGCAAACTCTCTCGCATATATCGGCGCGAGCGATAATCGAAACTGCGCCGACTAAAGGCATTTGAGCAGAGAGTGATCTTTAACGAGCCACATATACTGTGACACTGGACCTCGGTTTTTGCGGTCTCATTCGAACACGAAGATGTTTGGTGATGAACAGTTTGGTTAACACAAGAGAATATTGAAATGTACCCGTTTATTGAAAGCAACATAAAAATATGCACAAATATTTCTAAAAATTACACAAACTGTCATGTAAAAGAACTTCATCACAGATCGAAAAAAAATCGTGTAAATAAAAGAGGATGTAAATAACACGCTGATAACACGTGTGTCCCCAGTGCGAGTATTTTGAAAGTGTATTATCACAGATTTCTGATGATATATATATATATATATATATATATATATATATATATATATATAAAGATATAAAATGAAATATAGATTTTAGTGCATACGTACAAATGAAACATTTCAGTAAGGAAATAAAACGATAATTAACTCTAGGTATACTGCGGATGATATAGGTATCAATGAACATAAAACTTTACCCTCACAGCAGTTTTCCATTTACCAATAAAACGGTCAACTCTTCAATATTTCGTTACAAAAATAGCATATATACTTGAGCAGACCTAACTATAAATAGAACACCACGTCTACACGATAAAACGTATAGCTGTCTAATGTTAAGGACATACTATAAATACAACACCACGTCTACATGATAAAACGTATAGCTGTCTAATGTTAAGGACATACTATAAATACAACACCACGTCTACATGATAAAACGTATAGCTGTCTAATGTTAAGGACATACGCTACGTTTCTCAATGATATATATTATTTCGTAAAACTTCATTTGCATTTGATCTCGCTTCTACAATTATTGGGGGTATCTTACCATATCTGTTTTAGAGTTCGCACATTTTGATAGTTTCTGGTTGTTGTAAGTAAAAATGTAAATTCAGCTCTACTGTATAAATGGGCGTTACCGTAGTAAAGAAGGAAGGAAAATCTCTGGCACTAGAGGGTATTGAACACGAGAGGTTTATGTTATAAGTTACATGATCTAACTATTGAGCAACCCAGGCCGATGTATGTAGTTTCGTAAAGTTACTACATTACATAATCTAGACAACTTTTACATGAACTCTTCATATCGAGGAGATGGAAAAAATAACTTTGGAGAAAACGTCAGAAACGTTGCATATGTCCTTAAGTCTACTTCCAATGTGTGGTATATTATACAATAACCTGGTCATCGACCTGCCTCATTAAACTTTACAAGTAAGTACTCCTGCTTAGTACTGAATGTATATTTAAGGACCTCAACTTTAGAGAAGTCCTTTTCTTAACCGTTCAGAAAATCCTCCACATCATGTATGACTTTATAATCTGACTGAAAGGTGGTACCGGGAATGGCTATTCTCAGTTTTTGGAAATAGATGAAAGTCTGATGCAGCGAGACCAGGCGAATATGGCGGATACCGAGTGTATATTTAAGTACAATGTTATGATATGACACACACAGAGCTTTTGGGTTCTTTTTTCTCTCCCTGGGCTCCTGCACTGAATGACGGGCCCGTTGTTCTGTTATTATCTACAACATACAAAAATATCGCTCTACAGAAATGAAAAGAAAAGCGTAAAATGACATAGAGTGATAGGACAACCGGTTGTTTCTTTACGTCCCGTTGAGATTTTTTTCACTCATATTGGGATGTCACTATTTGAAGGCGAAAAGCCACAAGACCTATGCTTAGCGACTGAGAGTCCTTAAACGTGCCAACGCCTGCCGCGACACGGGATCTCCGATTTTAAGATCAAATCCGAAAGACCTGTGATTACCTCTTTTAACTGCCGAGTGTTTGGCGAAGTAGCAATCACTACCTATGTTTATGTCTTAGGTCTGACGTGACCATGACACGAACGGGGCTCGAACTTATGATCTCCCAGTTACAAAGCGAACGATTTACCACTGAGCTATCATGACAATTGATTATAAACTCTAAATTTCAAATTTACATGGCCCCGTGGGGATCCGGGTTGTTAGAAAAAGATCCTTAGTACCCCCTGCTTGTCGTAAGACGCGACTGAATGGGGCGGTCCTTCAGACGAAACCGTAAAAACCAAGGCCCCGTGTTAACGGCATGTATGGCACAATAAAGATCCCTCCCTGCCCCTGCTCAAAGGCCCTGAGCGCCGAGCATAGGGCTCAATTTGCAGCCCTTCACCGGCAATGGTGACGTCTCCATGAGTGAAAAATTCTCGAGCGGGACGTTAAACAATATACAATCAATCAATCAATAAAATTTACATGTATTTCTCTCCACTGAAATGGGTAAGCAAAATCCATACACAAAGTACTTTGTATCATTTCAAATCATTCTTGTCAATCATGTAGGTATATGAAAGTGAAAGAAAACTAAGAACGAACTACAGTACAATACATAGTCTGACAATGAAAACATTATAAACCTGCTTCTTCTTTTCTTTCTTAAGCACTGCTTCTTTTTAACTTAATTCATGCTTAACTTTTACTTAATTCACGCTTAACTTTTTACTTAATTCATACTTAACTTTTACTTAATTCATACTTAACTTTTACTGAATTCACGCTTAACTTTTACTTAATTCATGCTTAACTTTTTACTTAATTCATGCTTAACTTTTACTTAATTCATGCTTTACTTTACCTGACTTCCGCTCCACTTTTTGCTCCTGTTTAACTGCCTGCTCTTTCACCGGTTTATCGTTTCTTCCATTGTTGGACTCCTTTCCGTTTCTCTTCCCTGTGTGTTTCTCTTCAATTCCTCCTTTTGAAGGTGCAGGGCTTCCTGCACGATTGACAGGACCATGCCTGGTTACAAGACTCTTCTTCACCGGCCCTTCAGATGGAATGTTAATTTCGACCTCTACTGTAGGTTTCTCTTCCGCAACATCCTGCTCTTCATTTTCATCTTCTTCTGCACTATCCTCATTATCTTCCGATTCCCTCTTTTCATCCTCCACATCATCTTCTTCCTCGGGTTCTGGACGTTTCAACAGTTTAAGTACTGTTGGATGTCTCCTCATGTGCTCCTTCAGAAGGTCATCTTCTCGGGTCAAGGTCACTAACCCCGCCCCTCTGGAGCTGGTTACTCCCTTAGAAAGCTTCGTGATTCTACTCCCACTGGAATGGTTGTCACATAACCACAAAATCTTTCCACTCGGCAAATGACATCTGTAAAGAGGGCAAATCATTTGATGTACACAAACTGATATTACTTGCAACACTGTAACACAATAGTTATTTTCACCGTATAGAGACATTTCACATGCGTTACTCAAGCATAACGGTTTTCACAACTTTACTGATGGAATGAGTGGAATTGAATATTTGCTGTCCTGGGTTTATATTTTTTTTAAGACAACACTTTTGTAGTTTAGTGGGTTTAGATTTTAAGACAACACTTTTGTAGTTTAGTGAGTTTAGATTTAAAGACAACATTAGTTGTAGTTAAGTGAGTTTAGATATTAAGACAACACTTTTGTAGTTTAGAGGATTTAGAATGTAAGACAACATTTGTTGTAGTTTAGTGGGTTTAGATTTTAAGACAACACTTTTGTAGTTTAGACATTACCAAGCACCTGACATAAGGAGTGTTTTAAATATCGTGTTTTAAAAAAATGTGATGTGAAAATTTAAAGAATCTTTAAATGAACCATGTTAGTCTTCTTATCTATCTTTATGATATTAAATCTAATATTTGTTTAAAATACTCTGTTTAGCATTTTTATGTGCAACTTTGTTTTGTTTTATGTGATATATTGTGTTTTATGCATGTTGTAAAGCACTTAGAGTAATAGTTGTAACGTTTGATAATGTGCTATATAAATATTTTGTAATAAAAATAATAAGAATAAGAAATTTCCCTGATTACCTGTAAAGTTTCTCCGATTACCTGTGACTCTGATTACCTGTAAAGTTTCTCTGATTATCTGTAACTCTGATTACCTGTAAAGTTTCCCTATTTACCTGTAACTCTGATTACCTGTAAAGTTTCCCTATTTGCCTGTAAAGTTTCCACTATTACCTGTGACCGATTACCTGTAAAATATCCCTATTTACCTGTAAAGTTTCCATGATTACCTGTGAAGTTTTTGCATGAGATCTCGTTTGCTGGCATGGTCTGCAACAAAATGATAAATTGCTTCATACGCCTTCCCAAAGTTTGTCTCCTCAAACCCTTTCTGTAAACAGATGAAAAATACTATTATATATAGCATTATAGGCAATTTTTTTTTCCATCTTTCCATGTCAGTGTTATTTGTAAAGTAGTAGGCAGTGACATATATTCATTCCCAGTATACTGTGTCTGTATTTCACTTCCTGTCTAAAATTCATATTTTGTGAAGTCAAGTCTTTGTGTCAATATGCATTTTATTACTGGTTTTATAAACTGAGTCCTTTAAACTAAATATGAATTTTGTTGGATGTTTTGTGTAGAGGGTGTACTTGAAATCCACAATACTTGCACCCCAATTGCCAAAATGTTATTGCATATATTTTTAATTATAAAATCTCCAATACGATGGCAACCCTGACCTTGTCTATATAACTACAATAGGAATCCCCAGTCTTTCCTCTCAGACAGTTCAGATTCACTGCACTCTGTTTCAGGACAGCATACAACCTGGAGAGGTAAGGGGCCGCCTCACGTATCACGTGACACACCTCCTCAGGGGTCCTCGCACTCAGGTTGAGGGACTTCTCAGAAACATGCCAACCCTGGAATACATTTTTCAATTTCATTTATTGACATTACATCATATATTTTTCTCTATCTAAAAAAAACCTGCGTTCATATTTTTTTTCCGATCAGCATAAATACACAACGGAATAGAACCTCTTGCTCATATCCTTGTTTACAATAACCAATCTAAACCCCATCTAGTGGGGATGCAGTTTAGAATAGGTCCTCAGTACCTGTTGCTTGTTGTAAGAGGCGACTAAATGGGGAGGTCCTTTGGATGACACTGCAAAAAAAACTGAGGAGCAATGTCACAGCAGGTATGGCATGATACAATTCCCTCCCTGCGCAAAGGCTGTAAGCACTGAGCATTGGCCTAAATTTGCTGCCCTTCACCAGCAAGGGTGACATCTCCACATGAGTGAAAAATTCTCAAAGTGGGGCATTAAACAATATTGTAAACCAACTTTTATTTGTAGCAACTTTATTTCGTGATTCACTTGTGATGAACTGGTTCATGAGGACTAGTTTTAGAAACTGAGATCATTTTTATTACACAAGAGACATTAAACAACTGGTTCATGGCATGAAATATTCGCAATGACGAGGATCTCATGAATCTCATGAAGATTTCTCGCACATGAATAAAAGTTGGTTTACAGTAAACAACCAGCCTACCACCCCCACCCCTACATTGAACTCGCCATCTAATCCTCCCCCACCAAAACTACCTCCCTTATATAGAGCTCACCTCTTCATGCTCACACATGACCTTGATACAGAATTCTTCAGCTTGCCAGTCCTCCTCCTCATCCTCTAAAATCACAGCCTGAAATGTAGGTCATATGTACACTAAATCACAGCCTGAAATGTAGGTCATATGTACACTAAATCACGGCCGGAAATGAAGGTCATATGTACACTAAATCACAGCCTGAAATGTAGGTCATATGTACACTAAATCACAGCCGGAAATGAAGGTCATATGTACACTAAATCACAGCCTGAAATGTAGGTCATATGTACACTAAATCACAGCCTGAAATGTAGGTCATATGTACACTAAATCACAGCCTGAAATGAAGGTCATATGTACACTAAATCACATTCTGAAATGTAGGTCAAATACACTAAGGTGCATTAATGTACAGAGTCAAAGAATATACAAAATCACAACGATTTGCAGAATGGTACCTCCCTGCAAAAAAATTAGAACAGACCATGGAGCTTCAGATCCACCCCTTATAAAAACTTTCAGTGGACAACGTATTTTTGGTGTATGGCTTTGGTCTTGCATCACTGTGTTCTTCCATTGTCATCTCAAATATTTATACATAAAATTTTCCTGTCACAATTTCCCCACAATACCTGAATCCAAACCACACCTTCAACCAGCCATCGAAACTGCATGCCAATCAAGAACTCACAGCTTTATGATTTTGTTTGTTAACACGTTACATTGCAAAGTGAATTTTGCAGTTAAATTACATGAACTGGACGTTATATGCAATAGAGTTTACATTCCATGCGTACTGACCTTCCTACGTTCCTTCCCTGTCCGCGGTCGTCTGGGTTGGGCCGAGTTAGAGGACACACCAACGGACCCTGTCCATAGAAGGATAAAACATACAATGTTAGAGGTCTGCAGAACAGTCTCCCTAACCGGAGCCAATGTTAACTGTTGTCAGTAAAAAAGTACAAATGTAAATACAGATCATGATTCATAGGAATGCAGGAATTTTGCAGAAAAGAAGACTGGTTCTCTTCCGCATCAAATCAAACAATTTACAACTCATGAAAAATAACACATTTCCTGTACAATGTACATTCTAAGCACAATGTGTCATAGTAGCTCAGTGGTTAGAGCGTTCGTTTCGTAAGCGTGAGGTCGTGAGTTTGAGCCTCGCTCGTGCCATGGCCGTGTCAAACCTAAGACGCAAAAATAGGTAGTGATTGCCCCTTCGCCAAACACTTGGCATTTAAAAGTGAGAATCACGGGTCTTTCAGATATGACCTTAAAAACAGAGTTCCTGTGTCATGGTAGGTGTTGGCACGTTAAAGAACCCTCACTGCGACGGCCCTGAGCACTAAGCATAGGTCTAAATTTGTGGTACTTCACCTACAGCTGGTGATATCTCAATATGAGTAAAAAATTCTCGACGGAATGTAAAACAAACAAACAAATATTAAACAGACATCATTCTTATTAGGTCTTAGAATAAAATGCCCATCAACACCATCTCTCCCCTCTTATCAAAAACGTCAGAGGGCCTTACCAGCTTTCACAAAGTCGAACACCAACAGTCTTGGTAAGAACTCGAAATTCAGCTTAGTTGCTATCAAAGTAACATGCCTCAAAAACTTCCTCTGCAAGAGTTCATATTCTTCCTACAAAACAAAATACGGTGTCTTTTACATCATCAATACAGTGAAACCCGTCTAATCCGACACCTGTGTAATTCCTGGACATTTTGACCTCAAGTTCATATTTTCATTGTTTTTGCACCGTTTATTCCACAAGAATTTCTGCCTCTCAGTGCATGTTGGATTAGACAAGCTTCACTGTACTTAAATAGAGAAGATGCATTTTAAGAAGTGAAGAACACTGGTATTACAATGTAGTACACACAATATTGGTAAACTGCCAAAAACCTGCTTCGATAGTTTTGATTTTGTAAGGACTGGAAATGAACAAAATTTCATCATCTTTCATAATAAAACAATTAAAAATTTGCAAAGAAGAGGCAAACATTCTCTCTTTTTCTCTCTCACTATCTGAGATTAGCAGATACCTGGTACGAGAACTTTAGATCCTGTGCCTTTTTCTCCAGACTTTTCTGTCGCTCTTTTTCTTCCCTTTGTTTCTCCTTCATGATGTCCTCTTTACTACACTGCGAGACCAGCATCTCTTTGACTTTGGCCAGTAATGTCTCTCTGTTGTCCTTGGTTTGCATGGAAACCTCTGGCGCCTCTCCATCACATTTCATCGCAAATATACCAACCTACCATGTATTTTAAACAAACAGTTATCTGTGCTCCGATTGGCTGTTTGGTTTCCACAACCTAGAGATATTACTACACTTTACCCACATGCGACTGGTGTACAGAGCAACATACCATTCTAATCTCTCTACAGAAAATAAAGGTTTATTTCTATTTCTGAGGTTTCATGTGAAATCCTCTTGTTAGTTGTTCAATGCTTGACTAAGGAAGGAATATGGACCGTCATACCAATCACTTTGGAACTGAGAAGATCGGGTTAGATTACTGAGTTTGGTCCCTCAAGACCTTTATCATAGGCAGTAACTACTGCTTTGCCAAGCATCTGGCATTAGAAGTGAAAATCAATGGTCGTTCAGACTAGGATCTCAAATAATGAAGGTTTCATGTCATGGCAGACGTTGGCATGATAAACAGCCCTCACGCCTACAGCCATGATATAGAGCTCTCACTCCTACAGCCATGATATACAGCTCTCAATCCTTCATTCATGACCATCATACAGAAAACAAGATTTTGCAGCTCATCACCTAAAGCTGTGAAGTCTCTGTCTATGTGTGTGAAAATTTCTCTAAAGGAATGTAAAACAAAGAAAAAAATCCCAGGATTTGTCAGTCTTTGAAATGAAAGCATCGCCAGTTCCTAGGTTATAGAGAATTGTAAAATTTGTAACATGCAAGACATAAACTGCTATATATAAGCATTAGTCATTTGATTTGGTATTAATTACCCACCCCACCACCCCCACACCCCACCCCTGATATTTTCTGATGTATAACCAGTCTGACAGAATGTTTTATGAATCTAAATGTTGAAGAATTTATACAATTTACATAATATTATGTTGAAGAACCTTTGGACAAAATCAGGTTAAAGATTTAAAATGTACTGCAATTTCAAACCTTCGACTTCCACCGACTGCCACTTCCTACAGGGACCAAGATGACAGGCAGCCTTAAATTCAACACAGCATACTTCAATTCCATCATACAGTTCTCCGAATCGGCATACTACAACATCAGAATATACCCAAATAACTACCATGTCAACCACCTACGAAAATCATGAGCTTGAACTGCATCTTTTAAAAATGTTGTCAAGTATGCCAATACATGGAATTAAGGCTGAAACGATCCATCGAAATATCGATATTATTCAATATAAACGCTTGATTTAATGTTCGATTCATTGCCTTGATCTTTGGCTCGATACACTTTTTTTTAAATGATGGAGGAGCAATGACTGAAGTATAAATCTTACCTCATCCGACACCGAGTCAATCCAAAATCGTAGTAAGAGAATCTGAAATCTTACCTCATCCGACACGCAGCAGACCACAAGTTTGCAGCTCTGTAGTCCCATGGCTATGTCTAGATATAGACCATACTAAAGCAAAAAAATGTATCAAGTTTGTAGGAAGGTATTGCATTTTTCTACCAGAATGAGTTCTGGAAAACTAAAATCATGAAATTTGAATAATCATCTTTTGGTACTGTTACAAAGAAGTAATAGTGGATTCAAAACAGTGAATTTTAATTCGATTGAAATTTGGATAAATTAAATCCATGGGTAGGAAGAATATCATTTGGTATTAGGACATTTTACATACCGTTCCAATTTTCTCGATATCGATCCAACAGGACACTTTCTTTTCTGTCAGGAAGTCTTTGATATCCCGAGGATCCACCTTCCCTAGAGAACACTTGTTTTGTATCTTTGTTCCTTTATTGGCAGCTTGCCAAGAATTTTGCCAACAGTAACTAATAAACACGTCTGCTGATTTTTGCTTGTTCTGGAAAAAAACCCAAAAATTAACAGGCATTTGATTTAGTTAGCTTCATCATTGCTGAAGTTAAAAAAGAACTCGGCTAACTTATCAGTAACTCCTTTCACCAGTCACAGTCTCGCCTCGTGAACGGAAGGTCGTGAGTTCGAGCCCCGCTCGGGCCGGCCGCGTCAAACCTAAGACGTTAAAATAGGTAGTGATTGCTCCTTCGCCAAGAGCTCGGCATTACGAAGTGAGAGTCACGGGTCTTTCGGATGGGACCTTGTAAACGGAGGTCCCGTGTCGCAGCAGGTGTGGCACGTAAAAGAACCCCCACTGCTAAAAGCCATTAGTGCTAAGCATAGGTCTAAATTTGCAGCCCCGTCACCGGTAATAGTGACAGTCGCCGGATAGCTGAAAAATTGCTCAGGCGACTATAAATAAAAAACAAACAAACAAACAAACACCAGTCACAGCCATTTTTTAGAAAGATTCATTTTACTGAACATTTCTGGCAAAAGATTTCAAGGTTCAGAATTCTATCACAGTCATACTGATTCCAGGTGTCAACATGTTGATGTGTTGAGTCCATGCTAAATCCTCATCACTGAAACATGTATATAAGTTTAATCTCTGAGCAAGTCTGCCTTATTCATATATTTCTCAATGCTAAATAAACCTTCCACGTGTGAAATGCACAACCTCATGCTTTCATAACAAGTTCCTATTTGGAACATAAAAATAGTATGGATGGTATCCCCAAGTACGAATCATAAACAAAAGAACACTTGCTTCAACGAGAAACTGACACAGATCTCTTTGATTGATTGATTGTATCTTGTTTAACGTCCCTCTCGAGAATATTTCACTCATATGGAGACATCACCATTGCCGGTGAAGGGCTGCAAATTTAGGACTATGCTCGGCGCTTATGGCCTTTGAGTAGGGAGAGATCTTTTACATGCCACACCTGCTGTGACACGGGACCTTGGTTTTTGCGGTCTCATCCGAAGAACTGAAAAATCATATTAGGTTTGCATATACAGTCTATTTATTCCATATTGAAATTCAGAAGACCAACCTGAATTGTTCATTAAATCCAATGTTCAATATAACCGATGTTAAACAATATTACTTGGGATTTATTTCTACTTCATTATAACAGATACAGTAAAACCTCGTAATCTTGAACCCGATGGGACCGAGAAAAAACTTTTGAGATATTCAAGGACTTGAGATATAAAGGGTAAAATACTTAAAGAATAAGTTGTTGGGACATCCAAATCACTTTGACATATCTATGGTATTTGAGATATCGGTGTTCAAGATGTAAAAGTTCAACTGTATTTTAATATGAGCAACTTCATAGATTGTATTAACAGGAAGCTGTGTAGGTATTGGATCATGGATCATGGATCTGAAAGAGACACACAACTTACTTTATCCATGGCAATCAGCGATTTCTCTACCATGTCCTTGAGATCAATAATTTTGGGTTTGTATCTTTCCTGCGTTCTTATCATACACACAAACTGTAAAGTAAAAAAAAAAAGTTAAATGCGGCACTTTTAATTACAAGAAATGCAAATGGTTGGACAATATTCTTTACAACTAATTTTATACCCCAGTACATGAATTCACCACTTACACACAGACTGGTTTCCAAAAATTTAATTAGCTTTTGCCAACAATTATGACACACAGCTAGAATCTGAATAAAACTGAAGTTGTGTTTTTATGAAATCTTCCGAAGATGTAAATACACACACATACACGTAGAAAAAAAATAATTTCTACTGCAGACCTAATCACACAGGCCACTTTTATAACCGGCCGAGATTGCAAGGTGGGATACAGTGTAACCCGTGGGAATGGAATAAGCAGCTTTCCCCCCTCATTTTCAGCCATAGTTCATTAACCCATCCAATATATGTATGTGATGTGATACATTGTAAAAGATCATTCCTTGCCGTGTCAACAAAAGCACAGATTACAACCTGAATATCAACATTGGTCTTCAATTATTCAAATTGAGTGAGTCTGTCTGCAAGTGACGGTTGTGGCAGCTCAGTGGTAGAATGCTTCCCTCATAACCAGGAGGTTTTGAGTTAGAGACCTGTTCATGCCATGGTTATGTCAAACCTAAGAAGTAAACATCGGTAGTGATTGCTCCTTCGCCAAACGCTCGGCATTTGGAAGTGAGAATCACGGGTCTTTCAGATATATATAAAAACAAAGGTTCTGTGCTGCAGCACGCATTGACATATTATATTAAAGAACCCTCACTGCTACGGCCCTGAGCACTAAGCATAGGTCTAAATTTGTGGTACTTCACCTACAGCTGGTGACACCTCAATATGAGTGAAAACTCATAGACAGGACGTAAAACAAACAAACACCTTCCCAATCATCAGCAAGTATGATTGATTGATTATATATTGTTCAATGTCCCGCATGAAAATTGAGATGTCATCATTGCCTTTGAGCAGGGAGGGATCTTTTACGTGCCACACCTGCTGTGACACAGGACCTCAGATTTTGCAGTCTCATCCGAAGGACCGCCCCATTTAGTCACCTCTTACGACAAGCAAGGGGTACTGAGGATCTATTCTAACAACCTGGTTCCCCACGATTGTGAAAGACAGAAATAAACGAAACAAAATAGAGGAAGCAGGATGGCAAAAGGTAATAAAGAAATGGAGTATTGAAACAGGTGGTTTATAAAAAAAGAAGAAGGAAAGGCCGGAAAGGCCCAGGGTTAGAATCTACTGAGGACGGGGCAAAAATGGACCAGGGTGTGGACATGGACAATGATAGGAAAAGAAAGTGGCCAGGCATTAGAGATAACTATGAAAGGAAGAATGGGGATAGATGTAAAATATGATAAGAAAAACAAAAAACAAGAGGCACTGAAGACAAGAAGTGTGGGAAAAAAAGGACCAGGAAGGTGGATGAAACTAAGGAGAGGACAGAATGTGCCAGAGTTTAGAAGATGATAGAAGAAAGGGGCCAGGAAGGTATTCAGAAAGGAGAAAGAGCCGAGAGGACGGACACGAAAGAGACAAGAAGACGGACACGAAAGAGCCGAAAGGACGGACACGAAAGAGCCGAGAGGACAGACTTGAAATAGTTGAGAGGACGGACTCGAAATAGTCAAGAGGACGGACACGGAAGAGCCAAGAGGACGGACACGGAAGAGACAAGAGGACGGACACAAAGTAAGGAAGGGGATGCCAAGGGAAAGAAATGGAATAAGAGGACAAATGATGGGATAAGGAAAGACGAGGTAAAGAAGGCAGACAGTGGTCTCTAGTGAAAGAACAAGCTAAACACCCCCCCCCATCGCTGTCAATCAACAATTGTCATACTTACAGCATCTCCAATCTTCATTCCCAAATCAGTGTCCTGCCAGGTCATGCTAGGGCGTACCACAACGATCAGGGTTTTTTTCCGGAGCTGGTTAGTGATGTACAGAAACATGTTGTGGCAAGTCTCATCCTTCTCAAACTGGTCTGACATACAACAGACTACTATCTGTAACATACAACAAATAACTATCTGTAATAACTATCTGTAACATACAACACACTACTATCTGTAACATACAACACACTATTATCTGTAACATACAACACACAACTATCTGTAACATACAACACACTACTATCTGTAACATACAACAAACAACTATCTGTAACATACAACAAACAACTATCTGTAACATACAACACACTACTATCTGTAACATACAACACACTACTATCTGTAACATACAACACACAACTATCTGTAACATACAACACACAACTATCTGTAACATACAACACACAACTATCTGTAACATACAACTATCTGTAACATACAACACACAACTATCTGTAACATACAACTATCTGTAACATACAACTATCTGTAACATACAACACACAACTATCTGTAACATACAACATACTACTATCTGTAACATACAACTATCTGTAACATACAAACACAACTATCTGTCACATACAACTATCTGTAACATACAACACACAACTATCTGTAACATACAACACACTACTATCTGTAACATACAACACACAACTATCTGTAACATACAACACACTACTATCTGTAACATACAACTATCTGTAACATACAACACACAACTATCTGTAACATACAACACACAACTATCTGTAACATACAACACACTACTATCTGTAACATACAACACACTACTATCTGTACCATACAACACACTACTATCTGTAACATACAACACACTACTATCTGTAACACATAACACACAACTATCTGTAACATACAACACACTACTATCTGTAACATACAACTATCTGTAACACACAACACACAACTATCTGTAACATACAACACACAACTATCTGTAACATACAACACACTACTATCTGTAACACACAACACACAACTATCTGTAACATACAACTATCTGTAACATACAACACACAACTATCTGTAACACACAACACTGGACACTGATTATTAACACTGACACTAATAGTTAACACTGACACTGATAGTTAACATTGACACTGACAGTTAACACTGGACACTGATAGTTAACACTGACACTGATAATTAACACTGACAGTGATAGTTAACACGGGACACTGACAGTTAATACTGACACTGATCATTAACACTGACACTGATCATTAACACTGGCACTCACAATTAAAACTGAAACTGACAGTGAACACTGACATTGATAGTTAGCACTGATCATTAACACTGACAGTAATAGCTAACATTTATCATTAACATTGATAAATAGTTAACACTGACACTGATAGTTAACACTGGACACTGATAGTTAACACTGACACTGATAGTTAACACTGACACTGGTAGTTAACACTGACATTAATTGTTAACACTGACACTGATAGTTAAAATTGACACTGATAGTTAACACGGACAATGGTAGTTAACACTGCCAATGGTTGTTAACACTGACACTGATAGTTAACACTGACACTGGTAGTTAACACTGACAAGTTAACACTGGACACTGATAGTTAACACTGACACTGATCATTAACACTGGCATTCACAGTTAAAACTGACACTGATAGTTAACACTGACATTAATAGTTAACACTGACACTGCAGTGATCGTACCTTGGAGTTCTTGAGCTGCAGTGTCATCTCACTGACTCTGTCTGGTGTGACAGTTTCAGGCATCCAGCTAAAATTCAAATCAAAGCAAATAATTAAAGTACCGAAAGTACTGAAACCTCAAGTATACAGGATTTATCTGAGAGATCTAAACCCAAACTTCAGATAATTTCTTTGAATGGCATCCATTCCCATATCAGTAATATTTATCAAGCTGAGTTAATTCTGTTAGGTCTAGTACAGTTCTAAACATTTAACACAGTACAACAGTCTCTTCTTACACACTGTAATTCCAAGCAAGTAAATCTTTTTTCACATCCCTAGGATTGATAAGATCTTTCTTCCCATTTGGAGGAACATCGGCTTGACAGTACAGAACAGCTACGTCATATTCGATATCATTATTTATTGACTGCAAGGCACTGATGCTGTTCTGGAGATGGATATCAAAGTCAGAGTTCCTGTCATCTGGCATGATGGCTGAAACAGAGAACAAGTCACATTTTGTTATAAAACAACTGTGAGTGTACCCAATACCATGCTCATTTGATACAAATTATAGTTCTGCATGGCATTTCACCAAATGAATACATTAAATTTAGGAGTTTGATGAATTCCAATTTAAACCATGCCAATTTTGCATGTAGGTCATAAATGGAGCAAAACGAAAAAAAAACCCAACCTGCGAGGGACATTCAAAGCGGTCAGTTCATGATCAATAAAAATGAGTCCCTTGGATGATTGACGTACGTACAACCCAGTCAATGAGACACCAAATCGCGCAATTTGAAAATGCCATTGTTCTAATATTTTGTCTAAATAAGAAGATCTGGGAAATTTTCAACTCTGGGTCAGAGTAATTTTTGGAATTTCCTGGGCCCAGTCGCACAACTCTCAGTTAAGTTTAATTGACAGCTAACTTCTGTTTAACACTAGATAAATGTAAGAATTAATGGCAAGATAACTGTTAGTTAAAGATAACTGTTAGTTAAAGTTAATTGTTAGTTAAACTTAACTGTACAGTATGAAATTTCTACAGTATGTCCATCTTAACTATCCTGCATTGAATAGTTGATTTTTTCTAAAATCACTGACACAAAACTTTACTTATTAGAATTTGGTTACAAATATGATTGATTGATTGTTCATTATTTTCTACCACAGTAAACAATTTTTTCAGTTATCTGGTGGTGTCCATTTTTTATTAGTGGAGGAGAGAACCCAGATACAATGAACCCAGGAAGAGATCACTGACCTTCTGAAAGTAAACTGGCAAACTTTCTCACATATAACGGCACAAACGAGAATCGAATCCGCGCCGACTAGAGGTGAGAGGCCTTGTGATTTTGAGTGCAATGCTCTAACCACTCGGTCATGGAGGCCCTTTGGTTACAGATAATAATATATCCCCTGACGTACCCAATAACTGTGTCATGGCAACGGTGTGGAAGTTTTGAGTACACTGCAGGAAGGGGGCGTTCATGCTCTTCCCCTTTCTTACAATGGATGCCTGGAAGAAGTAGGGGTCCTTCCTGCTATCCGACTGAAAATATATTGAGTTAAATTTACATCATTGCATGCAATACTGCATCATTCTGAATATGGTCTACTAAATCTGTAATAATTATTACAGTTCAAAGTACAGTGTCAATATATTCTAGACACTCCTATCATATTATGTGCAGACTAGAACACTGTCATTGCATAAATATCATTGTCATACACTACAACTAAAGAGAACTTGCATGAGTTTTAATTCAAAAATATTACCCCTTTGTTTATGCAGTCGGGACAGGGGAGAAAATAATCGTAGGTGACCCCATGGTAGGACTCTGTGATGAGGCTCTCCAGGACCTCATGGATCAGGAATAGCACGTTCTCTGGACGTGGCCCCTGGACTGTCACTGTCAGCTGACTGTCACTGAAAATCATTTATGTGTATATATTTGCATAAATCTGCATATATTTGCAAAAATCTGCATATATTTGCATCATTCTGCATATATCCTATATTGACAGTTTTCCAATTATACTGATTTTAAACCTTGGACAATTCTATGCTGTTGTAGATTCATGGTTTTCACAAAATACAGCAAGTTACTTTACATACATGAGGACTTTATGTACATATAATTACAAGAGATCCTCTCAATGCAAAAAAGTTCCAAGACTTGTTATATACATGTACGTTACTTGCACACAGTTGCAAAATATTTATCATAAAAAAGATTGCTTTCGTAGCCATTCTTCCAATTTTGTACAGACAGACAGACCGACCAAGGGTAAGCTAATAGTTCCCTTCGGCAAAATGGCCAGAATGAATAAATAATTCACATTCATTGAATATAGGACATGTTCTGATATATTCAAAAAAGAGTTGACTACATGACACAATGTCAGAATACACAATTTGATGAACATTTCTGCCAAATCACAAGTACAAGTGTCAACCATTTTCTTTTCTAATGCAGCTATTTAATTTTCAAATAACTTAGTGTCTTACTTGTCCTGCTGTATCAGAGCTAAGTGCTGGTTTTTCTGCAGGAAGGAACCCTTCTTCCAGATCATCTTCCCATCCGAAAAATTAAACAGTCTCACCTACAGGTGTTAGCAAAATTAGCATCAATAAAAAAACCTGTCTGAAAAATTCAACAATCTCACCTACAGGTGTTAGCAAAATTAGCATCAATAAAAACCTGTCTGAAAAATTCAACAGCCTCACCTACAGGTGTTAGCAAAATTAGCATCAATAAAAAAACCTGTCTGAAAAATTCAACAGCCTCACGTACAGGTGTTACCAAAATTAGCATCAATAAAAAACCTGTCTGAAACATTCAACAATCTCACCTACAGGTGTTAGCAAAATTAGCATCAATAAAAGAAAGTTTTGAAGAATACCAGTTTCATGCATCAATGACAGTATTTAAATACACTGTAGATGTTGCAAGTACTAATAAATCAAATATCACACACCTGGAAATTTTGCAAATTTCATAGACCCGTAAAATTGTCAAAAATTATCTAAAGTAAATATTCTCTGATTTATGCTTTCATAAATTGAAGTCTTTCTGATAGTATACTAAAAATTTGTGTGCATTTACAACAAATTGAAAGTAATGCATATTAATGTTGTGTCACTGAAAATTCTATTATATGAAAAGGTAATGTACGACACATCCTATTCACACAATGTACGACACATCCTATTCACACAATGTACGACACATCCTATTCAGACAATGTACAACACATCCTGTACAGACAATATACGACACATCCTATTCAGACAATGCACGACACATTCTATTCAGACAATGTACGACACATCCTATTCACACAATGCACGACACATCCTATTCAGACAATGTACAACACATCCTATTCAGACAATGTACAACACATCCTATTCAGACAATGTACGACACATCCTATTCAGACAATGTACGACACATCCTATTCACACAATGTACGACACATCCTATACACACAATGCACGACACATCCTGTACAGACAATATACGACACATCCTATTCAGACAATGCACGACACATTCTATTCAGACAATGTACGACACATCCTATTCACATAATGTACAACACTTCCTATTCACACAATGTACGACACATCCTATACAGACAATGTACAACACTTCCTATACAGATGTTTCAGTTTTACCTGAAGTCTATTGAAGAGGCCTCCAGGTAGATACACAAATTTGTAGACAATCTTGTTTTCAAGGGTATCATCATTTGAGTCAAGGTCAGGCCATTGAAACTGAAAAGAAAAAAATCAAAATTATGCCAAAAAATTGGGAACTTGTCTATGATAAAGTTAAAATATCTTGAATATTAAAATTTGACTCAGACTTTTGACCTTGACATTTTCATAATGCCTTGCATGTGTTTTCTCTTTCTCTCTCTCTCTCTCTCTCTCTCTCTCTCTCTCTCTCTCTCTCTCTCTCTCTCTCGTATCATCGACAAATCATGCATTTGTCCAAAACAATTGGTTTCTGATTTTGCTACCTGTAAATATAGCCACCATTAAATTAAATGAATAAAAATGAAAACAGACCTAACATTTAGCTCTCTCATTTATCTCAACTATCTCAGCTGTCTTAACTACATGCATATGAGCTCTCTTCACTATCTAAGCTATTCTACTATCTCAGATCTCTACTCACCATATCATCTCTCTTCACTATCTCAACTCTCTTCACTGCCTCAGCTTTCTTAATCAGCTCAGTTCTATCAACTATTTCATCTCCCTTAGCTATCTCAACTCTTCACTATCTCAGCTCTCTTAACTATCTCAGTTCTCTGAACTATCTTACCTTTCTTATCTCAATTCTATTAACCACCTCAGCTCTTTCAACTATCTCAGGTCTCTTCACTAGTTCAGCTCTCCCAACTAAGTAAGTTCTCTCAATTATCTCAACTCTCTTAGCAAACTCAGTTCTCTTCTCACAATCTCAGCTCTCTTCACAATCTCATCTCTTCACTATCTCAATTCTCCCAACTATCTCAGTCCTCTTTATTATCTCATCTCTCTTAATTATCTCAGTTCTCTCTTCACTGTCTCAGCTTTGTTTTCACTATCTCAGCTTTCTCAACTATCTCAGCTTTCCTAACTATTTCATTTCTCTCAGTCCCTGTTGGGATCCAGGTTAGAATAAATCCCCAGTACCCCTTGCTTGTCGTACCAGGCGACTAAATGGGGCGGTTCTTCAGATGAGACCACAAAAACCAAAGTCCCGTGTCAAGCAAGTGTGGCACGATAAAGATCCTTCCCTGCTCAAAGGCCGTAAGTGCCAAATATAGGTCTAAGTTTTGCAGCCCTTCACTGGCAATGGTGACGTCTACATAGGCGTGGAAAAATTCTCAATTGGTACGTAAAACTATATACTATCAATCAATTGTTTCTCTCAGGTCTCTCACTATCTCAGCTCATTTCACCATCTCAGCTCGCTTACCTATCTCAGTATTCTTCCTGTATTCCCATTGTATTTGACACCTACACATTGAAGACATATTGAATCTTATATAACATGTAACATACCGTAACCTCCACCTACAATAAAGGACCCTCATCTTACCTCCTCTGGTGGTGCCAGGGGAAGGAGGCAGGGCACTACATTAAGAGGTTGTCCAGGGAGGGGAAATGTCAAGTCAAACTCCTCGGTCAGACTGAGGAGCCACGGACGGAGATCTGGGGGGTATTTATCCCAAACTGTGTCCAGCTGATTGTGTTCAAACCGACCATTATTTTTCTGAAAGCAACTCACATATTAAGATAAGACAAAAGGATACAAAAAGAATGTAGAATCTACCTCTCAAATAATAGCACTTCCACCAATGACCAATTACTAATTGTTTTTAAATTGACCATTGTTTATGTAAAAGAAGCATACATAAGAAGGAAACAATATACAGCCATACATGGAGAATTAATCACGAAGTGTATTTCAAATATTGGACAACTTCCGGTCCAAAATAATCTCCAAGCCCAGTCCTCACTACTGGCTTCCAAAATCCCCACTCTCAACCCCAACCATTCCCACCCCCAGCCCCAACAGTGCCTACTCCTAGCTTTAACAATTCCCACTCCCAGCCCCAACAGTGCCTACTCCTAGCTTCAACCATTCCCACCCCCAGCCCCAACAATTCTTATTCCCAAAACCAACGATCCCCATCCCAGCCCTAGCAATTCACACTCCTAGCTTCAACAATCCTCAGTCCCAGCCCCACTTCCACCAATCCTCACTCCCAGTCTGAATTCCCACTCCCAAATTATCTCCACCCCCAGCCCAATAATTCCCACTCTCATCTTCAATAATCCCTTATCCCAGTGCCAACAATTCCCACTCCCACCTCCACTCCTGGCCTCAAGAACCTCCCATCTCAGCTTCAACAATTCCTTCTCCCAGCTTCAACAATTCCTTCTCCCAGCCTCAACAATTCCTTCTCCAAGCACCAACAATTCCCACTCCCACCTCTACATCTATAATCCCCCAATCCTAGCCTCAAAGATCCCCATCCCATCTCAATCACAGCCCCAATCCCCTTTCCCAGGCCCAATACCAGCCCCCCCCCCCAAATATAGAAAATGGCAAGACACTGTACAGAGGCTAATCCTGCTCTATATCCAGGGATCAAAATAAAGCTAATCCTGCTCTATATCCAGGGATCAAAATAAAACTAATCCAGCTCTATATCCAGGGATCAAAATAAAACTAATCCAGCTCTATATCCAGGGATCAAAATAAAGCTAATCCAGCTCTATATCCAGGGATCAAAATAAAGCTAATCCTGCTCTATATCCAGGGATCAAAATAAAGCTAATCCAGCTCTATATCCAGGGATCAAAATAAAGCTAATCCAGCTCTATATCCAGGGATCAAAATAAAGCTAATCCAGCTCTATATCCAGGGATCAAAATAAAACTAATCCAGCTCTATATCCAGGGATCAAAATAAAGCTAATCCAGCTCTGTATCCGGGGGAGAAGACAAGGCTGATCCAGCTCTATATCCAGGGATCAAAATTAGCCTCTATAAAACATATCAATCTCCCTTACTTGTATTATAGATGCCCTGACAGACACCACACAGGCCATGACATTGACGATCCACTGGGGGTCCACTACAACTTTGTCTCTCAAGAAGTCAGTGTCAAAGTACTGAATGGTACCAAGGTTGTCCAGGAAAGAAATCGCTTCCTTCAGCTACAAACAAAACAGACACACAGATTTGTCTTTGTAAAATTTCTAATTATAAATTTATAGAATCAGAGTTAAAGTGAATTCTACACAATCTCAAGACTTTCTAAATTAAGAAAAATTGTTTGAGTGATACACAAGATTGACTGACCTGTTTGTCACATAACAAAATCCAGTGACCGTTTTCACAGAACATGTTACAATTCAGATCAAAATTATGAAATACTATAATGAAAAGCTGATGATGAACAATGATCAATCTCATCTCTATATATAACTACTTTATATATATATATATATATATAAAATCTCTTGCATACATTCTGCATTAGTGTATAAAGTATATCAAAGTATATCAACTGTTGTTTCTACCAACAAGGAAAAAAGTTTGTAAAAATGTGGCTGTGAAAATGAGGTCTGCATAACCTACCTGCATGAAATGCCAATTTATCTATGTTTAATAATTAATTACAGTCTTGGTAATAAACCAGGAACCCCATCGATATTTGTTTTGATGCTTGTTTATCTTCAGGCCCCGTTGAGAATTTTTCACTCATATTGAGACGTCACCAGCTGTAGGTGAAGTAACACAAATTTAGACCTATGCTTAGCACTCAGGGCCATGGCGGAGAGGGTTCTTTAACATGCCAATACCTGGCGCAACATGGAACCTCTGTTTTTAATGTCACATCCAACACGTCTGAAAGACCTGTAATTTTCACCTCTTGAGCATTTAGCAAAGGAGCAATCACTACCTATGTAATAATGTCTTAAGGTTTAATGTGTCCTTCTACTCGCAACCTCCCAGTCCCCAAGCACTGGTCCATCATAATCAGTCACCTTAACAATGACCCTGGTCATCATGATTGTTGTTGGGCTAGTAAAATTGTTCTGTGCAGTTATATGTCAGGCTGGGATAGTTCTTTAACATTACTGTCATGAAGACTGGTAACATGATTTGGTTCTGGGATAGTTCTTTAAAATCACCCTCGTGAAGACTGGTAACATGATTTGGTTCTGGGATAGTTCTTTAAAATCACCCTCGTGAAGACTGGTAACATGATTTGGTTCTGGGATAGTTCTTTAAAATCACCCTCGTGAAGACTGGTAACATGATTTGGTTCTGGGATAGTTCTTTAAAATCACCCTCGTGAAGACTGGTAACATGATTTGGTTCTGGGATAGTTCTTTAAAATCACCCTCGTGAAGACTGGCAACATGATTTGGTTCTGGGATAGTTCTTTAAAATCACCCTCGTGAAGACTGGCAACATGATTTGGTTCTGGGATAGTTCTTTAAAATCACCCTCGTGAAGACTGGCAACATGATTTGGTTCTGGGATAGTTCTTTAAAATCACCCTCGTGAAGACTGGTAACATGATTTGGTTCTGGGATAGTTCTTTAAAATCACCCTCGTGAAGACTGGTAACATGATTTGGTTCTGGGATAGTTCTTTAAAATCACCCTCGTGAAGACTGGCAACATGATTTGGTTCTGGGATAGTTCTTTAAAATCACCCTCGTGAAGACTGGCAACATGATTTGGTTCTGGGATAGTTCTTTAAAATCACCCTCGTGAAGACTGGTAACATGATTTGGTTCTGGGATAGTTCTTTAAAATCACCCTCGTGAAGACTGGTAACATGATTTGGTTCTGGGATAGTTCTTTAAAATCACCCTCGTGAAGACTGGCAACATGATTTGGTTCTGGGATAGTTCTTTAAAATCACCCTCGTGAAGACTGGTAACATGATTTGGTTCTGGGATAGTTCTTTAAAATCACCCTCGTGAAGACTGGCAACATGATTTGGTTCTGGGACAGTTCTTTAAAATCACCCTCGTGAAGACTGGTAACATGATTTGGTTCTGGGATAGTTCTTTAAAATCACCCTCGTGAAGACTGGTAACATGATTTGGTTCTGGGATAGTTCTTTAAAATCACCCTCGTGAAGACTGGTAACATGATTTGGTTCTGGGATAGTTCTTTAAAATCACCCTCGTGAAGACTGGCAACATGATTTGGTTCTGGGATAGTTCTTTAAAATCACCCTCGTGAAGACTGGTAACATGATTTGGTTCTGGGATAGTTCTTTAAAATCACCCTCGTGAAGACTGGTAACATGATTTGGTTCTGGGATAGTTCTTTAAAATCACCCTCGTGAAGACTGGTAACATGATTTGGTTCTGGGATAGTTCTTTAAAATCACCCTCGTGAAGACTGGTAACATGATTTGGTTCTGGGATAGTTCTTTAAAATCACCCTCGTGAAGACTGGTAACATGATTTGGTTCTGGGATAGTTCTTTAAAATCACCCTCGTGAAGACTGGTAACATGATTTGGTTCTGGGATAGTTCTTTAACATAACTGTCGTTTGGTTCTGATCCTTGATATGACAGTGTATAACAATTATTATTACAAAAAACGTCGTAGTTTTTCTTTCTCACGCGAAAACAGTTTCACAACATTTCTCATAGTTGCGGTTCATACTCTATTTGTGGCAGTCATCTAACTTAATTCCAGATTACGATTGTAATTCCTTCTCACATGAACACAATTTTCACAACCTTTCTCATAGTTGCGGTTCATACTCTATTTGTGGCAGTCATCCAACTTTTAATTCCAAATTGTGGTTGTATATACAAAATCATTACTTCAACTCCCTCCTTACAAATAATTTGATACAATACAGATGAAGAAATGTTTGCAATGTGAGAAAGTGAAATATAAGACACATAAAACACCTTAGAAATGCTACAAAATTTTCAACGCACATGAAACATGTTAGTGATGCGCAGAAGTTAAATTAAGACATATGAAACACGTAAATCATGTTACAAAAATTAAATTTAAAACAAATGAAATATATCGGTCATGTGACAACTATACACCTTAGTGATGCAAGAAAGTTAAATTTAAGAAACGTGAAACACATCAGAGGTGCAAGAATGTTGATATTTACGTCACGTGAAACACATCAGAGGTGCAAGAATGTTGATATTTACGTCACGTGAAACACATCAGAGGTGCAAGAATGTTGATATTTACGTCACATGAAACACATCAGAGGTGCAAGAATGTTGATATTTACGTCATGTGAAACACATTAGTGATGTGAAGACTTACGTCTTGTTCATGATAGATTCCTTCATCCCTGGCGATCTCCTCTACCTGCTGAAAACTCAAAATACTGCTATCTTTCCGCAACCTAAAAATCAACAATCATCAGACAATCATGTATCTTTCTGAAAAAAGATCACAATCTCGGATTTCTAATGAACACATTTTCATGTTTCACATTTCAAAGGACTGTATGTGGTATTACATTAATGTTGCCTCACTGATAGCTTAGAAATCTCAACTTTATTATATTATTTCTTCATAGTTTAGAAAGGGGGTTTCTACAACATTTCTCAACATGAAAACAGTTTTCTACGATCTACGGATGCCTTTTACATTTATACACATCAATTAGTTAAATTCCGAAATATATTGTGATGCTATTCTTAGTTATGACATCTAAAAATTTTACATGTTCAAAATTTCAGCACCATGATGGACGTTCATGACAGTTTACTTTGGGGTCTGGATTAAAAAAAGGTCCACAGTACCCCTTGCTTGTCATAAGAAGTGACTAAATGGGGCGGTCCTTTGGAGGAGACAACTAAAACCAAGGTCCTATGGCACGGCATGTGTGGCACAATAAAGATTCCTCCCTGCTCAAAGCTCTTGAGTATGATTAACCCAATTTTGCAGTCCTTCACCAGTAATGGTGATGTCTCTACGAGTGAAAAATTCTTGTACGGGATGTTAAACAATATACAACTGACCAACTTTAATGCAATTTCTAGTACGAAACATAAAGTGATGTCATTTTGTTTCGAGTGTATTATACAATATTTTGCATTAGTATGGTACATCTGTTTCAAGTTTTGTGGCAGGGAAAAATAGGAGTTGTATGATAGACGTGCCCGGACATTATCTAATGATAATAATGACCACAACAATGAAGTGTGTGTCTGAAAAAACGTGTTATCTGTCATCTCTAAACCAAAACCTTCTGACTCTTAGTTGTAGGAGTCTGGAGAAATTGCACCAAGCAAATTCACTTCATGACGTCACAAAAACAATCGGCATTATCGATATCTACATACTTCCAACAGCCATTCTTTACGATGCTTTATTATCAAGTTTATTCAACATTTAACCATATTAATATTTCGATAATTTATTACAGCCACTTTGAATAAAGTAGGGATTACAGCCATTTCTCATTCAAAGCAGCATACATTGTATATGCACAGTACGTTGATTTCGTCATATGAATTTGGGAACACCCAACTTTGTGAAATATCAAATCGTACATCTTAAAGGAAGAAGAATCTCTGGGAATTGAATGAATCTCAAGCTCGGTGTAGTGAAACTGAGTGAACTCACTTCAACATCTTGGCTTCCAGATTGAGCCAGACTTGCGGAATCTTCTCCTCCAGATATGGCTGCTGCATGGTGATCTCTATGAGGTCTTGCTCCAGCTCTTTAATTCCCTGTGTACACCAAGATGTCAAAAATGAATTGTTATTACGACATTGAGAAGGGAGACAACCAAGTTAACAACCTTTCCACACCTGTCGTAACATTCTACCACTCATTTTACTTTTTGCTGAAGTGTTCATTAACATATACAGTCACTGTTCAATTTACGTTTACACTTACCGTTCCTACAATTGAGCTGACATAGTGGAATCCCTGAATCTGGGGATAAGCATTCTTGATAACTTTCTCCTCAATATCCGGCATCGGAATCTGTTTATCACAAGAAATCATGATAGAGTGTTTGCTACATAGTCCTCATACTTCACTAAATGATTAGTCTATGATACTAAGTTTGTTTCTATTACATCCCTTTCCAGATTTTTTTACTCATGTAGAAACCATGAAGTGTCACAAATTTTGACCCACATATGGCACTCCTAGCCACAGCAGCAAGGACTCTTTGTCAGGGCACAGCCTACGTGATTAGGACCTCTATTTTATAATGATCTAAATCAATTCACCAATGCAATTTGTCATGAGGTCAAATCTGTCCGACGTGTTTCAAGCTAATTATTCATGGTTTTTTCTTCTGAGTACAGATTCCTCTGTTTACCTGATCAAGATATAGGATCTCACACCATTCATCAGAGGATGCTTACACCTCCTAGGCACCTGATCCCACCTTTCGTGTGTCCAAGGGTCTGTGTTTGCCCTACTCCTAATTTTGTATATTTTTCATAGGAATTATGAGAGTGATCATTGTTCGGTATCTTTACTTTTTCATCCAAAAGACCTGCAGCTCCCAAATGCTGGGCATTTATCAAAGGATCAGTCTCTAACTACATGAAACACATCTAAGGTTTGATGTGGTGTTGATGTGGTGTTTATGTGGTGTTTATGTGGTGTTGGGATCCAGGATCCTGGCTCTCTGGTTACAAAGCAAATGCCCTAACCAGTGGGCTTCTGATCTTCCATGAATAGTCTTTCATACTTAACTAATGATTAGTTACATGAAATATGTTTACAGATATAAACACAAGGATTCTCAAAAATGTCAGACCATATGAATTACAGATAATAACCTGAGTACTCTCATAAACCTGACAAGACAAAATAAATTTAAATCAGGTCCTCCAAGCTCCTAATTAAATGATTTGTTGTTATGAAATGAAACAAAACTCGGGCTGACAAAAATGTGAATTTTTTTCTTCGGTGTAACAGAGTTTTAGATGTGAGAATATATTCCCATGTCTCACCTGGTCTACCTGTGTTCCTATAATTAGAACTGGAGCATCTGGAGCATGACAAGCGATGGAGCTTAGCCAGAAATCGAGACCAGCATGCTCGAACCCCATCCTCATGTTCCACAGCAAGAGGTATACAGCTCGAGATGTCAAGAAAAACTAGAAGTGGAAGATTATATGGATAAACAAAGAAATTGACAATCCATAAGGTCGAGTGACAAAAACAATAGCTAGCAATCAACCAGGAAATATTCTGTCCATGGTCAAGAAAAAAGCTGGAAATAGACAAGGAAAACTGGTCAATGACCCCATTATCAGTGTCTGGTCCACAAGGTGCTGACAGGTGGACAGATGCGCACAGAGACAGGTAGATGTATGTGCACTGTGGCACACCATAATATGGCCTGTCAGGCAGACATAAAAAAACCCACAATAACTAAAACATCAAAGCAGATGTATACAACATCAGTCATACTGTATTGTTTGTAACATCAAGCTGTATCAAGAGAAAATTGACAAGTCAAGATAAAAACCTGATGGGTATTGTAGTACACAGTCTGTCCTGCAAAATCCCAGGCAGAGTAAGTGATCTCCCCCTTATCTGGGGCTGTCACCTTCCACGATTTGATTTCAATTCCATCTGTCAGCTGAGCATTCTGGGTACCCGACGTTTTCTTGGAAGAGCTAGTTAAAGCCTTCAGTAAACTAAAATGAAAGTGGACACATTTAACAAGTCTTAAAATTGAAAGGGACTGTGGATTGAACATTAGGCACCATCTACACTATATTTCATGTATTTCAGCAACACTTAGGCCATTCTTTAAAAAAAATGTTTGTTTGGAATTGCTGCCTAGGTGGTTTCAGACCCTGGAGGGAGGAAATTTAATTTTTGATTTTGATGTTTTAACAAAGAATTTTATTTTTGATTTGAATGTTAAACAATATACAACCAACTGTAATTGAAGTTGATTTTAAAATTAATAAAAATCAGAATATAAAATGGTGTACATATTTATTTTTCAGATCCCCCCCCCCCATTTATTTCTGAAACAAACAAGACAAAAGAAAGGTTATTGGAAATGACTGTTCAAAATTTTATGATAAAACACTCAAAACTTTGACAAAGATGGCTGTTCTATTCAGTTATTTGCTCACTATTGTGAAGATCACTTTCCACGTATTTTGAATAAATCAAAACTCTAAATTTTGTTGCAGACTTATCCTCATTATCTATGCAACACACAAGAGAAAAAGGACACTTTACACATCGTTCCGATATTTTGGCAATCACTGCTTGTCAATGATGATCTTGTAAATGCTTTATTACTGATAGCAAGAAAAACACGTTTTATCGGTTAAATCAATGTGAATGTCAAACCCGATGTGAAAAAAACGAGTAATTCAACAAGTGAAGAAAGTTAAAAACTTTTTAACCAATGGCACAATAAAAAAATATATATATAAAAATAACAATTTCGTTAATAAATTTTTTCAGTGGGAATAATTTTAATAAGGCGGGCGGCAATTCCATACATCCTATATTTTTATTTTGGAATTACGATTTTTTTTTTCTTATAACAAATGCATTTGACAAACACAATAAATCAACTCCGGCGTATACCAGCTATGGAGGACAAACACGATAAATCAACTCCGGCGTATACCAACTATGAAGGACAAACACAATAAACCAACTCCAGCGTATACCAGCTATGGAGGACAAACACAATAAACCAACTCCGGCATATACCAACTATGGAGGACAAACACAATAAACCAACTCCGGCGTATACCAGCTATGGAGGACAAACACGATAAACCAACTCCAGCGTATACCAGCTATGGAGGACAAACACGATAAATCAACTCCAGCGTATACCAACTATGGAGGACAAACACAATAAACCAACTCCAGCGTATACCAGCTATGGAGGACAAACACAATAAACCAACTCCGGCATATACCAACTATGGAGGACAAACACAATAAATCAACTCCGGCGTATACCAGCTATGGAGGACAAACACGATAAACCAACTCCAGCGTATACCAGCTATGGAGGACAAACACGATAAATCAACTCCAGCGTATACCAACTATGGAGGACAAACACAATAAACCAACTCCAGCGTATACCAGCTATGGAGGACAAACACAATAAACCAACTCCGGCATATACCAACTATGGAGGACAAACACAATAAACCAACTCCGGCGTATACCAGCTATGGAGGACAAACACGATAAACCAACTCCAGCGTATACCAGCTATGGAGGACAAACACGATAAATCAACTCCAGCGTATACCAACTATGGAGGACGAACACGATAAATCAACTCCGGCATATACCAGCTATGGAGGACGAACACGATAAATCAACTCCGGCGTATACCAACTATGGAGGACGAACACGATAAATCAACTCCGGCATATACCAGCTATGGAGGACGAACACGATAAATCAACTCCGGCGTATACCAACTATGGAGGACGAACACGATAAATCAACTCCGGTGTATACCAGCTATGGAGAACGAACACGATAAATCAACTCCGGCGTATACCAGCTATGGAGGACAAACATAATAAACCAACTCCGGCGTATACCAGCTATGGAGGACAAACACAATAAATCAACTCCGGCATATACCAACTATGGAGGGCGAACACGATAAATCAACTCCGGCGTATACCAACTATGGAGGATGAACACGATAAATCAACTCCGGTGTATACCAACTATGGAGAACAAACACAATATTGGATATTATCGCCATTATCATTTTTAGAGTACTGTGAGTCAGCAACTTTAATTTCATACTTTCATTCGAAATTCCTTCTACGTTTTATCACTTTCTATTAAAAGAGGATTTAATATATAATTATCCAGTAATTACTGAAATTCTTTCCCTTACCTTGTTTTACCAGCGTCTCCCAGACCTACAAACATCAGCTTGGTTCGTCTACAGGTTGTAAACCCCCCGTCTAGCCTCTTCAGATATGCCTTGACTGACGAAAAGCCTCGACTGACCACCTCATGAGGAGGGGTCCGCAGGGAGGGGCAGTGTCGCAAGTTGATATCTTTTAAATTAAATAGTAAAATTCACAATGAATAATTAGTACTTGGTTAATCATCAATTCATCACTTTAACCAAAATATACATTACAAATAACTCGGACTTGATGTTGACTGCACAATCAAAAATTTCAGACTGTGCCATCCGTCTTCTAACAGCTGCTGATTTGGGCAGCAATATCTCTGTAGTGACTTACTGGTAAGGCAATTCAGAAATCCCAGTTTTGAGGACAGAGTCTCCAGTAGGGGGCAGTGTTGGAAATCCATCACCTTCAGTTTCAAATTAGCTTTGAGTTCCGACGGCACCAGGGTGATCCCTTGATACCCAAAATACAACTCTTCTAGTTGCTTCAGGGAAAATATGATTTCTGGAAATCCTCCGTACTTTTCGTTCGATCCTATAAATGAAGTAATCGCAAAAGATTCATTCACTTACCACCATTCCTCTTTGGCTAACAGGAAAATTACCAACATTGGTTTTGATCATTTGTTGTTTTATGGCCTACGATAATTGTTCACTCATATATTATCACCCAGTCAGCATAAACAAGAGGCCATGGGCCACATCGCTAGCCAGAGTGACCCTGACCCATATCTAAAGATTTTCCCTGTATATTTGTATGTAAAACTTTGATTCCCAATTGTGGTGCCTCCTTACCCCGGGGGGCAGCAACCATATAAATTGATTTTTCTGGTCCAGTGGTTTTTGACTAAAAGACTTTTAAATGACACCACCAAAGTTTTACATTTATGTAATTATCTTCCATTTGATCTAAGAAGTATACAGCACTTAAGTGTAGTCAGTCTAGTAAGTTTACAGTTTTGTAGATGTAAGTGTAGTTGGTCTAGTAAGTTTACAGTTTTGTAGATGTAAGTGTAGTTGGTCTAGTAAGTTTACAGTTTTGTAGATGTAAGTGTAGTTGGTCTAGTAAGTTTACGGTGCTGTAAATCTAAGTGTAGTTGGTCTGGTAAGTTTACAGTTTTGTAGATGTAAGTGTAGTTGGTCTAGTAAGTTTACGGTGCCGTAAATCTAAGTGTAGTTGGTCTAGTAAGTTTACGGTGCTGTAAATCTAAGTGTAGTTGGTCTAGTAAGTTTACAGTTTGTAGATGTAAGTGTAGTTGGTCTAGTAAGTTTACAGTTTTGTAGATGTAAGTGTAGTTGGTCTAGTAAGTTTACAGTTTTGTAGATGTAAGTGTAGTTGGTCTAGTAAGTTTACAGTCTTGTAGATGTAAGTGTAGTTGGTCTAGTAAGTTTACGGTGCTGTAAATCTAAGTGTAGTTGGTCTAGTAAGTTTACAGTTTTGTAGATGTAAGTGTAGTTGGTCTCGTAAGTTTACGGTGCTGTAAATCTAAGTGTAGTTGGTCTAGTAAGTTTACAGTTTTGTAGATGTCAGCACCAAGTTGTTTACCATCAGTTCCAAATCTTGGCAGTAGAAAGAAGAGCTTGAGGTTCAGCTGCGCTATCTCTGACACCGTCAACACTCCTCTCTTTTTCTGGTCTGCCTCATCAAACAAAGACTCTACAACCTATACACAACAGGGAGACAAAAGACTATCAATATCATGTGTCACGATGAAAAATTGCTTTTTTTATTTTATTTTTTCTCCGTTTGTATCTATAAAAGTCCATGAAACTTCAGCCTAAACAGGTATATATTTACTTTTGTAGACAGGTCACATTTACCTCTGTTGTCAGGTAATGGTTACCTGAGTTAATCTCTGTTGTCAGGTAATGGTTACCTGAGCTTACCTCTGTTGTCAGGTAATGGTTACCTGAGTTAATCTCTGTTGTCAGGTAATGGTTACCTGAGTTAATCTCTGTTGTCAGGTAGTGGTTACCTGTGCTTACCTCTGTTGTCAGGTAACACTTACCTCTGTTGTCAGATAGTTGGTAATGGCTGGATTTTCTTGGTGCCAGGTTCGATACTGTTGTCTTGTTAAATTATCTACTTCCCCATCAAAGTTCATCAATGGAAATCCTACCAAGACACACCCGATAATGATTATCAAACTATCTATCAATACAATTATTATTTCTACTCATTGTAAAACACATGACACAGTATCACCAGCAACAAGAAGTACACGATATGATTTAAAATTAGAATGCTCAAAATATCAATTTTGTCATTCTAAATCTTGACCTTTCTTGGACAAGTTTTATCACATTACAGAAAAATGCAGCCTTTTATCTTCAGAGTTCTAAAATAGCAAATAACTGAAAGCAGATAGCAACAGGTTGCCTGAGTGACTTCCCCTGTTGTTGCAGCATCCTGACCCCGAGGGGCAAGGGGTTGAATTTGAATGTACACAAATTACATTACTTGATGTTGCTTGCTGATTAAGTAGATGAACTTTAGTATAATTCTAAATTTGTTCCTCAGAAGAAATTATTAAGAAAATTCTTAGATATACTCAGATGGCATGTACACCTTGAAAAACTTGTTGTGGTACCAGCAAGAAACATTAATCATTCTGATTAAACAAATCATACCTTTTTGGCTACAAAGATTTTTGAACTTCTTTTTTTTGGAATTTATACTCTAGCTAAAAGATGTCAGCAGACAAACTGTATGAAAATATTTCTGTTTTTAAAACAAAATGTTCAAAGTACTGCAATATAAAACTCTTGGAGTTTTATTGTGGCCCTGGCAGTCCTTGTGTTTAATAAATCCAAACTTACTCTATATCAGGTTCTTGTGCCACTTTCAGAGGAAAATCAGAGTGCTATACAGCACTGAACAATAGTTTACCTTACACTATAAATGTGTGACATCACAATGAAGAAATATGTCACAGGAGCAGAGTTAAACGTGTACCTTGAATGGAGAGGATCTGGAGACATTTCAGTTCTTTGAGACCGGATGGGAGCTTTCTCAGAGGATTGTGATCAAGGTTTATCTCCTTCAGCATAGTAAGGTACTTAATCTCAGTCGGCAACTCCTCAAGTTTCAGATCAGTCAAAACTAATTTTGTGATTACGAATGGTTTTGATGCCTTTCTCGTGAAGATTGGGCCAATCTTTCCCAAACCCATGCCCTGCAAATGAACATCCTTCAGATTATCTGCCCGCAGAATGTCAGAGGGCAGCTTTGTGACATTGACATAACTAATATTGAGGTATCTTAATTCCTTCAGAGTTGATGAATGATCTGGCAAAGTGGTTTTTTCTTCCAAACGACAACCTCTAATGGAAAAATGTTCCAGGTTCAGCATTTTCTGAAAGAAGTCCTTTGGAAGGGTCACTTTTTTATTTATGTCCCAATTCACTGAATTCACATTTTCAGTGTATGGGTCTAAAAGATCATATGTAACATCAAGGTCACTTTGAAGGTCACTGTCATTGGTAGCCATGGAAAGTTTGTGAGCTTTACAGATACATAATGAACCATGCTGAATGAGGTTGCTATGGTCAGTGATATGTTCTCCTTTGTATTTAATCAATGGCTGTCCTTGACCTTCGATAAGTTCAAGGACACGTTTCGTTCCAGATACAGGATTGCTTTGGTTTTGTAACCCTCCATACTGGGAGGCGTAGAGGCTGCTCAATGCTGCAAACTGGTGAACCAATGCATAAAGGAAATGTTCAACCTGAAAACAAACACACTTCACTTTCAAATGTAAATCAAATATTTTATAAAATATTATCCTACTTTCATGTGAATTACTTAAATCTGATTGGTCAAATCTCATTGATCAATTTGTTACGATACTCTCAGCATTAGCAACAAATTTAGAAATGGTAACACAACCATGGGTAAAAAATAAAATGCAATCACTCTACGATACCTTGATAGTGACTATATTTCTTACTACAATGTTCAATAACACAGACGCCAATGCTCTTATAATGATTGTTGTAAATATAGCCACAAAATGTGCATACCTGTGACCTTGAGAAACTGTCCAGATCTTTTTCTGGCAAAATGGACGTGTATTGTGACGGAAGGACAAGCTGAAAGAAAAACAAAACGGGAGATCTGAAGAAAATAAATTACCTCAGAATCTGTGATGGTCACGTCGGACTCTTATTTCAGTCAAATAGCAAACGAAATCAAATGCTTTTTTGTTTGTCATGAATTTAGAACCTACACTAGAGGAATGCTACACCAGAGAAATTTGATGTGGATGAAAAGTGGAGGATATGTGCAATAATATTTTGAAGTTGAAAAATTTCAATTTTAATTTATTTAGTTTCAAAAACAGTAATCTAAAAGAAAAAAAAAATTTAACACCCCTGCTGGATTCTAACCCATGATTTACATACCAGCATCTGACGTGCTAACAGAGTTACCCAGCTATGTGATTAAATTTTTTTAAAAAAATATACAAATATTTCTTATATTCATGTTTTAAAAGAAAATTTGGACATTATGATGATGTAATATACATCCTTAAACAGATTAAAACTGAGCAAGATCCAAAAGATGCCTTCCAGTTTTCTCATAATCAAGCTAGAGTAATGGATATCAGACTGTCATCATAATGCTGTAAATCTGAATGACATTTGGGAGATTTTTTTTTGGGGGGGGGGGGGGGGGGGGGAGGAGCAAGAGAGAAAACCACATTTAAATTAGTGGTTATAATTAAATCCTTGTACCTTTTTAATCAGTAGTTTTAACTAATTCCTTGTACCTTTTAAATCAATGGTTCTAATTCCTTGTACCTTCTAAATCAGTGGTTCTAATTCCTTGTACCTTTTGAATCAGTGGTTCTAATTCCTTGTACCTTTTGAATCAGTGGTTCTAATTCCTTGTACCTTTTAAATCTGTGGTTCTAATTCCTTGTACCTTTTGAATCAGTGGTTCTAATTCCTTGTACCTTTTGAATCAGTGGTTCTAATTCCTTGTACCTTTTGAATCAGTGGTTCTAATTCCTTGTACCTTTTAAATCTGTGGTTCTAATTCCTTGTACCTTTTGAATCTGTGGTTCTAATTCCTTGTACCTTTTAAATCAGTGGTTCTAATTCCTTGTACCTTTTGAATCAGTGGTTCTAATTCCTTGTACCTTCTAAATCAGTGGTTCTAATTCCTTGTACCTTTTAAATCGGTGGTTCTAATTCCTTGTACCTTTTAAATCAGTGGTTCTAATTCCTTGTACCTTTTAAATCAGTGGTTCTAATTCCTAGTACTTTTTAAATCAGTGGTTCTAATTCCTTGTACCTTCTAAATCAGTGGTCTTAACTAATTCCTTGAACCTTTTGAATCAGTGGTTATAACTAATTCCTCGTACCTTTTTGGCAATCAGAGCAATATATACCCATCCCTGAAATTTACATGCCAATGTGACCTCGGGTGAGAGGTCAGACTTTGGAGTCAAGGCTTCCATGTTCATGAAGTGAAGCGGATCTCTAAGGTGGATATTCCTCCGAGTCTGATGGTGAATTAGCTGATCTGCAAGATGTTACATGTGTTACACAAACAGCAGTCACTATATAATACACAGGTGAATGTGATAGCCCATGGGCCTCTGGTTCACCATCAGTCCAGTACTTATCAGTGTTCCTAATTCTACTGTAGACTCATTATATTACACAAGTAATAATTAATATCACAAGACAGCTTGTAGACATCAAATCATGAGATCTTAGATTTGTAAGTGGACAGTTGATCATAAATTTCAGTAAATTTCAGTGAAAACTATAAATAAAGGCAAATAATTTTACTTTGTAAGTAGTTCTTCTCACTAAAGACACACAATAATAAACTCTGTGTG
The DNA here is from genome assembly GCA_024699665.1 of Ostrea denselamellosa. NCBI lineage: Eukaryota > Metazoa > Mollusca > Bivalvia > Ostreida > Ostreidae > Ostrea > Ostrea denselamellosa. The sequence continues at coordinate 2,308,097 of JAMZEH010000050.1, read as the reverse complement.
TATATTTAGGAATTTAAGTATATTTCTTGTCTGTTTACTAAACCTCCCAGGACTATTACCTATCTTGAGATCACAGATACATGCCATGAAGAAATTGAAATTTTCTCCTATGATTGACATATTTAAATCAATTTATATCACAAATGCAACTGAAAATCCAGTGACTATATCATTTAACAGGTTTGTAACCCTGCAAAATTAGTTCATAAAAAAATACAAGAACCCTACCTGCAGATGTAATGATTGCAAAGTCCAAGCCACGTTATCTATATAATGGTCAGTAATTTCAGTTTTTGACTGGTTCATTGTGAAATTCTTAACATTTCTGTTATAAGGTACATGAAACAATGACCGATCACTAATTAACCTACATTGACCTTCATACGATGCAGGTCAACCCCTCAGACATACAACCTAACCTACATACAATACAGGTCAACCCCTCAGACATACAACCTAACCTACATAAAATACAGGTCAACCCCTCAGACATACAACCTCACCTACATACAATACAGGTCAACCCCTCAGACATACAACCTCACCTACATACAATGCAGGTCAACCCCTCAGACATTCAACCTGACCTACATACAGTGCAGGTCAACCCCTCAGACATACAACCTGGATGTCATACCATTCAATCATGACTCATGTCAATCATGTGTTTTTTCAACAATTAATATTTGAAAATCATTAAAATTTCTCTTTTTCTTGCTTTTTTTAAAAAAAGATTTTAAATTCATGGTTACCAGTTTTATATATCATGTAAGATTAACTCACAGTTCCATGTAATTACGTCCGTAAAGATTAACTCACCTGCATAAAAGCAAAGCCTGTGGACATTCAAATTGCTAAACATCCCAACACTGGGAAACAAAAATGCCTTGGAGTTCAGGGGGTTTGGTAGAAAAGCAAAACTGTCTTCTACAGAGCCATTGGTTCCATAGCCGTCAAGCCAGCCAATCAGATTCCTGCTGTGTGTCACCACCATCTGCTCTTGTACTGTGAACATTTGTGTCAATATTAAAGGTCAAAAGTTCAACTGCGGCTGACAAATTTTATTTGACTTTCATTTACATGTAATTATGAAATGATGATTTTTATTTGACTTTCATTTGCACTATATCAAAATGATAGAGTATTATATAGATATGTACCCATTAAAAAGATTGTTTGTTTTACATTCTGTCGAAGATTTTGTTTTACTTATATTTAGACACCACAAGCTGTAAATGAAGTACCACAAATTTAGTCCTATGCTTGGTGCTCATAGGCCATAATACAACACAAAAATCATGGATTACACAAAAATGTCGAATTCTTTTTTTTTAAAATGTGACACTCACCAGTAGGACGATAAATATTTGTAAAACAGTTGGCTACATGAGCCAAAAGTAATGATAGCCATTTGGAATCTGTGAGCTTCAGCACCTCTGCAGATCCCTAAAAGGTGAAAGAAAAAACATTAAACACCTTCACACACCCCTAGCAGGTGAGACACCTCCACACACCCCTAAAATAAGAGAAAAAAAACATTAAACATTTTCACACACCCATAAAAGGTAAGACATCTCCACACACCCCTAAAATAAGAGAAAAAACATTAAACAACTCCAAACACACCTAAAAGGATAGAGAGAAGCATTAAACACCTGAACACACCTCTGAAAAGAGAGAGAGGGGGAGAGAGAGAGAAAGAGAGAGAGAGAGACAGAGAGAGAGAAAGAGAGAGAGAATTAAACACTTTTGCACACCCCTAATGGAAAGAGACGACTCTTTAACATTTCTGAACAAAACTTAAACTGACATATTCAGCAAAAGAGATTCTTCAAAAATTTAAAACATCTCTATATGGAAAAAAATATTTATTACCTCTCTCTAAAGGGAGAAAAAAAATGAACACTGAAACATAAGAAACCTTTAAACTCTGTCACTGCATATCACGAGAAGAACAAAGCCTGAACACCACAACAAATTGAATTTTGTAGAGTGATATTGAAAAATCAGCATGACAGCTCAACACTAGGACTAAAGTTTCAAGAGGAAAAAAAAAGGGATTTCAACACTCCACATACTCCCCCAGAGAGAGAGAGAGAGAGAGAGAGAGAGAGAGAGAGAGAGAGAATTTTAAAAAATCAACAGTTCCTACCAGGAGTAACCATCACTAAGTGCGTCCCTACATAAATACACCAGACCTTATTTATTGAAGAAGTTAATTTCATTTTTGAAAATGCAGGAGGGCATGAAATGCAAGGCTTTATGTCAGTGTATTCACATTTCATGAAAACTATGCTGGAGTGAAATCCTTTTTTTTTATTTTTACTTTCATTTCTGTCAGAATATTCTCAGCTGTTAAAATAGCTGTACTATATTTATCAAGATTCATCATATGCACATTGCTCGCATTCATGAGGGAAATGGTTAATATTTCAATTGGTAAAAATATCAAAGGTAAAAACACTTAATAGGTAAATATTCAGCAGTGGCTTTTTGACAGTCCTGTAAATGACACTTTATTCTGAGGATAATGTATTGGTAGATTTAATGACAGAGATAGAAATCTGATTACCTTCGGCACGAGGTGAAGTGGTGCATAAGAGTAGGTCTGTGTCAGATTCTTCTGGGCGGCTATAAAAAAAAAATTCACCCTTCAAAATCAGCTAATGTCACCAGGAAAATATCCATCATACAGATTTCTGCAATCAGTCATTTATCAGCATTTAAAAGTAATTATTTTCTATAAGTAATGATAAGTTAATCTTTGTTGAGAACAGTGCTTATTGCACATAGTCTTAGAAAGACTTCACACCATTCCCAACTTCATAATTTATCTGTTCACTGGGACAGTTAATAATACCCATATCCAGATTTTTCATTAATTAGTAATTAACATGAATTAGTGATTAACATTAATTAGTGATTAACATTAAATAGTGATTAACATTAAATAGTGATTAACATTAATTAGTGATAAACATTAATTAGTGATTAACATTAAATAGTGATTAACATTAATTAGTGATTAACATTAAATAGTGATTAACATTAATTAGGGCTATACATCTTGACTTTGGTTTACATCTTATTATGTACTATAGAAATTCACCATCTGTGAGTGAAGTGCCACAAGTTTTGACTTATACAATGTTTACGACCTCATTACAGTGTACACTCGTTATCATATTATAGCAAACACATTTATAATGAATTCATGCTTACAGCAAAACAATTTTCATTTACTTTGGTTTGAAATTATATTATAAACTTATTGGATATAATGAAATACACTTATTGCTCAATTGCAACACTTTGTTATAAAATGTTTTATTGCAATACATACTGTGACACAGGACCTCTATTTTTAAAGGTCACATACAAAATACCCTTGACATTTATTTCTAATTTCAGTTCCCTGTAGAACATGCAGGCGGTTAACATAATCTGATACAGTCCGTCTCCAGATGCAGGTTTTACTGTATGTCGAGTTCCAAATGTTCTCAACTCCATTACAGTGTACTGCATGGGGTCAAATAGTCATTGTATAAATCGAAATTTGTTGCACTTCAGTCACAGATGGTGAACTCTCCAGGTTTTTATGAATGTGGTCATCAATTGTCTAAGTACTATAACAGCAAAATGCTAAATATTTCATACACAGGGATTAACTTGGAATGTTGTCAAACCTCGATATCTTTCTTTGTTTTGGTTGTAAAGTATTATTTATTAAATAAAGATACCTATGTGGTGGTACAGTTTACATACCATCAGGTTTATACATTAATACTGGGTCTCCCTCTTTGTACCCCATCACCTCCATCAATGAGTGATCCCCTGTGATGATTTTATTGTCCCGGTCACCCTCTGGTGAATATTCCAACTGATATTTCCCTGACTGTTCCACTCCAGTGATTACTGCTTCTGCTACAGCCCTGGTCAAATCAACCAATCAGGGATGAGTGAACAAAACAAACAACCAATCAAGTGACAAATGAAGCAACCACTTCTGAATGAATAAATGCAACAATTAACCAATCAAATGGTGAACAAATCAATGCAGCAGTGATGAATAAATAAAGCTATAGTGATTTAATCTACCATTGCCTTCAACAGTATACAAACAAGATATGTTAATGAAACTCTGATGCCCCTAAAGGCAGTAAAGTACCATATAATTTATTTTCTGTGGTTGTTCATTTCTTTTTGTAGAAATGCAGAAAGGAGAAATCTGCAAAAAATTATAATATATACAGAAAGATCCCTCCCTGCTTAAAGGCCTTAAGTGCTGACCATAGGCTTAAATTTTGTAGCCCTTCACCGGCAATGGTGACGTCGTCATATGAGTGAAAAATTCCCATGTGGGACGTCAAACAATATACATCCATTCATAAAGTGCATATAGGTACGTATGACCAAGGTTAAGTTTTTTTTCCGGACAGACAGGCCTCCGTGGCCGAGTGGTTAGAGCATCACGCTCAAAACCACAAGGCCTCTCACCCCTAGTCGGCACGGGTTCGAATCTCGCTCGCACCGATACAGGTAAGAAAGTTTGCCAGTTTACTTTCGGAAGGTCGATGGTCTCTTCCCAGGTACATTGTATCTGGGTTTTCTCCTCCACCAATAATAACTGGATGCCACCAGATTGGTGGAAAACAACAATCAATCTGACAGAGAGACCAAAAACTATAATCCCCGAGTTATAAAAACTCCTCCTTAACAACAATACTTTGACCCTGAGTGAATTTCACAAACAGAATTTATTTTTAAAATTCTTTCATCCAAAATTACACAAAATCAGCATTATTAAGCCCATATAGAATGGCGATAGTCAGTTTTAAATTGTTCGGTTTGACAGATTACAATACTGCTTACTTGTTTGGTAAAGTGACAAAGACTTTCATTCCTTTCTCAAGGTGAGGAGGGAAATTAAAACTCTGAAACAGAATGGCAGTCTGATGAACAGCAATATAGATTTATCACATTTATCACATAATGGTGATCTGACTAACAGCAATATTCACAAGTCTACCAAAAGTGTAAATAATTCATACCTATATATACATGGTGGTGTTTTATTGCATAAGGTAGTAAACACCCACTGGATAAAATTACTTCCTGTTCTGGCACACATGAGTAATAATGGGGTGCAACCGTATATAAAATGAAGCTGAATTGTCGAAGTACAAAGATTCAATAGTAATTATAATTAAGAGACAAATCAAACATCAGGGTATTCTATTCAACCAAGAACCATTTATTTGCTCAGAAAGTCTCATTAACATATTAACCATTTTATATTAATGCACCACACAAACTTCAGTAATAAAAATCCCATAATACACATGTTTCTAACAGATCGTGGACTGTGAGATCAGAATTAATATGGTCAGTGCTATTTCTATGTAGAACTGCTAGATTTCTGTTGAAATAGAGATGTTTTATTGTTTTAAAAAAAGAAAACAAAATATATCATAATAAATATCATTAAAAGTTAGCTGTATCAAGGCATCGATACAGAGTAATATGATACATGTATCATCCTACACCTACGTCAAACAACGATACAAGACAATCAAAAGTTCTGACCTCTTAGATGTGCAATCCAAAGACACTGACTGTGAAAATAACGTTATTAACTTACAGGGCACCTGGGGTACCTGACAAGGTACTGTCCAAGGTCGTACGGTATGGTCAGTGTGTACTCGACTGAGCTCGTCCAGTACTGCTCTATCAACTCTGAGTTCTTGAACACCTCCAGTATGTAATCCTAGCAGAAAACAACAATGAGACCCGGATATGCCAAAAAAAATAAATCATACCTCCCCCTTAAAACATATAATTATCATTTCATACAGACAACCCTCCATGACTTGTACTTCAATCTCTAAAAGTTCTTGACCTCTCAAAGGAAATCATGATCTTAAATATTTATATATATATACACACACACACACATACACACACACACACACACACACACACACACACACACACACAGAGTCAAAACTGTCATAGCAATCCACTGTATTAAGCCATTCACTGTCATATGTGACCATAAAAAAATCCCCTCCCCCCGTGTTATCCTATCTATTGTACCTGAATTAAACAACCACTTGTCTGACGCGACCAATGACCACCTCTCTGACGCGACCAATGACCACCTGTCTGACGCGACCAATGACCACCTGTCTGATGCGACCAATGACCACCTGTCTGACGCGACTAATGACCACCTGTCTGACGCGACTAATGACCACCTGTCTGACGCGACCAATGACCACCTGTCTGACGCGACCAATGACCACCTGTCTGACGCGACCAATGACCACCTGTCTGACGCGACCAATGACCACCAGTCTGAAGTGAATAACAACCATGATTTTTACAATCTATTTATGTATTTTCATGAAATTTTACCTTTATTCAATGACCTTACATTTTTCAATTTTCAACGTGATTCCCACTTTCGATTTCCGTCGCGGTTATCTATTTTGGGAGTAATTATCACTAACGCTTTCACTTTAAATCGCAGAGGTAATAGTTCGGCAGTGATTTCGTTTGGTCGGCAATCTGAATCAATTGACTAGCGTGTAATCAACATGCAGGGTTGTATTTAGTTAATTAACAAAACCCAAGTTGTTATTTATTTCACAAAATCAAAGTGCAATGAAATGAGAGCATTGTTTTCAAAGGTGTGAATTTCGACAGAGGTGTGTGGAGTCGATCAGATGTAAAAATCTAGCACCTGGTATACCATTATGTTCAACAGAATGGAAAATTAGCCTGCTTGCAATATATATCAGGTAAATACTGAGGAGATACTTTATTAACTGGTGTATTCACGATTTTTCTGTATCCAAGGTTTTTAAGTGTTGATATTACCGAGACTAACAGCTCACTTCGAGCTATTCCGAGTATTTGACACATCTGAGTCAAAATATAAAAAAAAAAAAATTTGCTGTGCCCAATGAATATTGTGATTTATTTCATTTCTTTTGAATTGAATAACAAATTTCCAGCATTACTGTACAAAAGGACAAGCAACACTTCCTCACTTACTTTCATTTATGACCAGAGAAGCAATGCCGTTTTTAGTTAACGAGTAAAGATATACGATCTTGACAACAAAATGTTTTTTGAAGTTTTAGAACATTTGCATCTATTTCATCAATCAATCAATCAATCAAACATATTGAATGTAATTTTTGATGAATAATACATTATAAGGCTACATATCATACTGTAGATATTTAGCTATTATGAGTTTTATCTTAGAACTATTAATGAATTCCAAATACCTGTACAGTTCTCTATTGTATAAATTATTTTGGTACATGTACATTATTTGCTAAGTGTCTTCATAGTGGAAAACAAGAAACCTGTATTAAGAGTTCACCTGGGGACCTTTTTCAATTCTCTGTTGGATGGTCTCTTAATACATGTTTGACACACACACACCACACACACACAGACACACCACACACACACACAGACACACACACACACAGACACACACACACCACACACACACACACACACACACACATAGACACACACAGACACTCAGACACACACACACACACACACATATATATATATATATTTATATGTTTATATATACATATATTTCTTAACTTCCTGAGTACCTTAAATTTCGAGTTATTAAAAGTTGTCTGTATATATTCAATAGCAAAACTTTAAAACGCAAAAAAAAAAAAAAGTCAATTGAAATTGAAATGAAATAATATTAAATAAATTTAAATAGAAAACTGAATTATGATTCAATGAGTTTCTTGCAGAAGATTTATAAACAATAATTTTTCAGCACAAGAGCTTTTTTTTCAAACAACTCGTTCTTACCCGTTTTTTGTCTCCTTTATTATATCTAGTTAAACCTTTGTTGTAATCTACGTGTTTCATGTTGGCTTTTAACCTACAAAAAATTCATACATTCAATCTATGCATCTTTAAAAGTTTTTAATATTCATTTTAAGTTGTTGCAAACGTCCTTGTGTTCAAGTGATATGCATACCTGTACCGTCATCATTTTCTACACTGATTTGAGTAAACGTACGGTCATCATTTTCTACACCGATTTGAGTAAACGTACCATCATCATTTTCTACATTGATTTGCGTACATGTACCGTCATCATTTTCTACACCGATTTGAGTAAACGTACCATCATCATTTTCTACATTGATTTGCGTACATGTACCGTCATCATTTTCTACACCGATTTGAGTAAACGTACCATCATCATTTTCTACATTGATTTGCGTACATGTACCGTCATCATTTTCTACACCGATTTGAGTAAACGTACCATCATCATTTTCTACATTGATTTGCGTACATGTACCGTCATCATTTTCTACACCGATTTGAGTAAACGTACCATCATCATTTTCTACATTGATTTGCGTACATGTACCGTCATCATTTTCTACACCGATTTGAGTAAACGTACCATCATCATTTTCTACATTGATTTGCGTACATGTACCGTCATCATTTTCTACACCGATTTGAGTAAACGTACCATCATCATTTTCTACATTGATTTGCGTACATGTACCGTCATCATTTTCTACACCGATTTGAGTAAACGTACCATCATCATTTTCTACATTGATTTGCGTACATGTACCGTCATCATTTTCTACACCGATTTGAGTAAACGTACCATCATCATTTTCTACATTGATTTGCGTACATGTACCGTCATCATTTTCTACACTGATTTGAGTAAAAGTACAGTCATCATTTTCTACACTGATTTGCGTACATGTCAGACATTTTCTACACAGAATTGCATAAATATACTGGTGACATTTTCTACACAGATTTGCATACCTGTACGTGTGACATTTTCTAGTAAATGCTTTCTGAAGTTCTGGGGGTGAGTATTCCTTGTTTTTCTGAAGTTCAATCCATTCAATAACGACATCTGATATCTTGCATGTCCGCTCCTCTACAAAATTTACTGTCCCATCACTAAATGTCAGTGAATGAATACTTGTGTCATAGTAAATGTCATCGAAATAAATAGATGCCATTAATCAATAAATGTCACTAAATAAATACTGAATAAATAAATATCAAGTTTTAAATATAAAAAACATATATCACTGCTTAAATAAATGTCATTGAATAAATATGACTGAATGAATAAATGCCATTGTCTACATAAATGTATTGAATAAAGGAATACATAAATATGTAAATGTGCCGTGAACAGTGATATATTGTGAATTCCTAATACGTGAGGAATTTATCATTGTGTAATTTCGCAAGAAGCATCACACATGAAATAAAATTATTTACTTCTACTTTGATATTGCTAAAATACAGGTAAAACCTTTTGATCAACGAAACACTTGCAAATTCCCAATGCTACATCCGCATCGAGTTTGCGATTAGTATTGTAAATCTTTTCTGCATTTTGATGTTTTCTTCTCCCCAAATTGTCCTTTCTGTTATGCCCTCTAGGCCCAAAATTGGAATAAAGTTATGTTATCTTATCTTATGTAAAACCTTTTGATCAATGGAACACTTGCAAATTTATGTTCTCGAGATTTGAGGTGTACGAGTCATTTCACGATATTAAGTACATGCGTAAAATAAGGAATCTACGCTATCATACTTATATATATGTTCACACAAAAAATTCATGACAATAATTTTTATGAAATAATCATTTGATGTCCATGACCATCACCTGCGTGGCACAGGATGACTTTTGTGTCGTTTTCCTTTATAATTCCTGTACTGTGATCTTTGCCCCCTTCGACTTCCCGGGCCTTGAAGATTTTAGCGGGCTCCAGCTAATTAAATTTAAAAAAAAGAAAAGTTCAGATTGTGACCAGCAAACTTTACAACAAATCTGTCTGTCCCGAAAATAACAGGCAGCCATATAAAGCTAACCTAAGAGAAGCATTATGATGGGTGTGCAATTAATTAGCGAGGAACCACAAGACAATTAACATATCATTAGAGGGACAAGGTAGAGTGCAAGCAATGATGTACATATGATATTCCCACAAAAAAATTTCAAATTCTCCCCCAAAACCGGATATGACAGCTCTCCAGAATATTTGCCAACATGCAGATATTGAGTTTACCTTGTACCCTAGTGGTGTTTTTGTCGTGTTGTGTAGAATAATTTGCCCAGTGCACAACCCAGAAAAGTACTTGGGCATGACCACTGTCTTAGTTGGGCTAGAACAGAAAAAAACAGAAGAAAAATCATTATATTGTATATTGGATATCAGTGAATACAGCACTGCACTAATTGATTAATTTTAATGATTATTTCAAGTTTGTTTTTTTTTTTTAAGATTTGAAGTAACACACTCAGCTTACAATTTACACAGCAATTCAAATCATGTGATACATACAAATCATGTGATACATACAAACCATGTGATACATACAAATCATGTGATACATACAAATCATATGATACATACAAGTCATGTGATACATACAAGTCATGTGATACATATTTATCTAAGGGAAATAACATCTACTGGATAACACTCATTCTTTTCCATAAAAAGAAGTCAGGTGTTGATCAAGCATAAAGACTGCCTCACATCAATGCAAATATTTGCTGGATGCATAGCACCAGGTTTTGATTCCCATAAATATACCAGGTTTTAATTCCCATAAATATACCATGTTTTAATTCCCATAAATATACCATGCTTTAATTCCCATAAATATACCAGGTTTTAATTCCCATAAATATGCCATGTTTTTATTCCCATAAATATACCATGTTTTAATTCCCATAAATATACCATGCTTTAATTTCCATAAATATACCAGGTTTTAATTCCCTTAAATATGCCATGTTTTAATTCTCATAAATACCATGCTTTAATTTTCATAAATACCATGTTTTAATTCCCATAAATACCATGTTTTAATTCCCAGATAAATACCATGTTTAATTCCCATAAATACCATGTTTAATTTTCATAAATACCATGTTTTAATTCCCATAAATACCATGCTTTAATTTTCATAAATACCATGTTTTAATTCCCATAAATATACCAGGATTTAATTCCCTTAAAGATACCATGTTTTAATTCTCATAAATACCATGCTTTAATTTTCATAAATACCATGTTTTAATTCCCATAAATACCATGTTTTAATTCCCATAAAAACCATGCTTTAATTTTCATAAATACCATGTTTTAATTCCCATAAATATACCAGGTTTTAATTCCCTTAAATATGCCATGTTTTAATTCTCATAAATACCAGGTTTTAATTTTCATAAAAATATCATATTTTATTTCCCATAAATATACCATGCTAAAATTCCCATAAATATGATGTCTTAATTCCCAAAAATACCATTTTTATGTATTTTTTTAATAATCCAAATTAACATTGCATCTTTGTGAGGAGAGATCTAAATTTTAAAATTCACTTAATTAATTTGTAATCAGTAATTACAACAAAGTATATTCAATCCAAACTGCAACAAAATTACTATTTATACCTGACCAACATACCTACAGTTAAATACATTGTATACCTGATCAATAGGCCTTCAGCTTTTATAAAGTCCACACTCTTAGGAACTTCTTTTCTCTGGAAATTCCAAAAATACCAGACATTTAATAAGACTTTAAATATGGTGTCAATGTTATACACACATTTAGCACACACCCCCTCTAAAGGTCACAGGATTAAATTTCAAGTGCAAAGTAACCAGGCTGCTTTATGTTAGAGTTACATATTTATCAAATGCACTAAAATATCACTCCTTTCTTTAATTAACAACATTTCTTTTGTTCAGACTGCTGTCAAAATCATATCTCATATACTGTTTTAACAGTGTCTCGTCACTCTATGTAACTAAATGTCAGTAACTTATATATCTCGTCACTATATGGAAGTAACTCAATGTCGGTAACTTATTATCTCATCAATATATGTAAGTAACTAAATATCAGTAACTTATATATCTCGTCACTACATGTAACTAAATATCAGTAACTTATATATCTCGTCACTATATGGAAGTAACTCAATGTCGGTAACTTATTATCTCATCAATATATGTAAGTAACTAAATATCAGTAACTTATATATCTCGTCACTACATGTAACTAAATATCAGTAACTTATATATCTCGTCACTATATGGAAGTAACTCAATGTCGGTAACTTATTATCTCATCAATATATGTAAGTAACTAAATATCAGTAACTTATATATCTCGTCACTACATGTAACTAAATATCAGTAACTTATATATCTCGTCACTCTATGTAACTAAATGTCAGTAACTTATATATCTCATCACTATATGTAAGTAACTCAATGTCGGTAACTTATTATCTCATCAATATATGTAAGTAACTAAATATCAGTAACTTATATATCTCGTCACTACATGTAACTAAATATCAGTAACTTATATATCTCGTCACTATATGGAAGTAACTCAATGTCGGTAACTTATTATCTCATCAATATATGTAAGTAACTAAATATCAGTAACTTATATATCTCGTCACTACATGTAAGTAAATATCAGTAACTTATATATCTCGTCACTATATGGAAGTAACTCAATGTCGGTAACATATTATCTCGTCAATATATGTAAGTAACTAAATATCAGTAACTTATATATCTTGTCACTACATGTAACTAAATATCAGTAACTTATATATCTCGTCACTATATGGAAGTAACTCAATGTCGGTAACATATTATCTCGTCAATATATGTAAGTAACTAAATATTGGTAACTTATATATCTCGTCACTACATGTAACTAAATGTCGGTAACTTATATATCTCATCACTATATGTAAGTAACTAAATGTCGGTAACTTATATATCTCATTACTATATGTAAGTAACTAAATATCAGTAACTTATATATCTCGTCACTACATGTAACTAAATGTTGGTAACTTATTCATCTCATCACTATATGTAAGTAACTAAATATCGGTAACTTATATATCTCGTCACTATATGGAAGTAACTCAATGTCGGTAACTTATATATCTCGTCACTATATGGAAGTAACTAAATATCGGTAACTTATATATCTCATCACTATATGTAACTAAATGTCGGTAACTTATATATCTCGTTACTATATGTAACTAAATGTCGGTAACTTATATATCTCATTACTATATGTAAGTAACTAAATATCAGTAACTTATATATCTCGTCACTACATGTAACTAAATGTTGGTAACTTATTCATCTCATCACTATATGTAAGTAACTAAATATCGGTAACTTATATATCTCGTCACTATATGGAAGTAACTCAATGTCGGTAACTTATATATCTCGTCACTATATGGAAGTAACTAAATATCGGTAACTTATATATCTCATCACTATATGTAACTAAATGTCGGTAACTTATATATCTCGTTACTATATGTAACTAAATGTCGGTAACTTATATATCTCATCACTATATGTAAGTAACTAAATGTCGGTAACTTATATATCTCGTCACTATATGTAAGTAACTCAATGTTGGTAACTTATATATCTCGTCACTATATGGAAGTAACTCAATGTCGGTAACTTATATATCTCGTCACTATATGTAAGTAACTCAATGTAGGTAACTTATACAGTCCCTGAAACATTTTATTTTACCATTTTTCTATTCCTTAAGCATGTGTTCACTGTTCATTCAGTGTACAGTGTGCGTTTACTGTTCGTTCAGTGAGCAACCACATGGGGATCCGGGTTGTTAGAATAGATCCTAAGTACCCCTTGATTGTCGTAAGAGGCGACTAAATGGGGCAGTCATTCGGATGACACCGTACAAACCGAGGTCCATGTGGCACGATAAAGATCCCTCCCTGCTCAAAGGCCATAAGCGCCGAGCATAGGCCTAAATTTGCAGCCATTCACCGGCAATGATGACGTCTCCATTTGAGTGAAAGATTCTCGAGTGGGACGTTAAACAATATTTAATCAATCATTAATCCACTGTGCGTTTCTGTTTGTCTGGTGTGCGTTTACTGTTCGTTCAGTGTGCGTTTACTGTTCGTCCAGTGTGCGTTTACTGTTCGTTCAGTGTGCGTTTACTGTTCGTCCAGTGTGCGTTTACTGTTCGTTCAGTGTGCATTTATTCACTGTTATAAAGTTGAACATTTAAGGGACTGCAAGTGAACTCACACTGACAGTGAAGTGATTTTCAATTTGTGCAGTTTATAACATCTAACAAACTTACTGTATACAACAAATTGTGTTTATAATGAATTAGATTTGTTCATCTTGAGCACTTCTCTAATATTATGTTTTTCTGTATAAAGTTAATCTTTCACAAAATCATAGCACATTCTAGTACATATATTCTTGGTCTGCCATGACAATACATACTTCTTTATTTGTATATCACAGATTTCTTTAAGACATGAAACTGATGCGATTTAAAATTGAAATTCACTCAAGCATCAGGTTTAATGACACAGTATGTCTGGCCCAACGAATCTTATATTACCTGTAACATAGCCCAGAAACATGCCTCGTCTCCCCCTCTACTAGGAGGAACAACATAATGAAAACGATACTGGATTATCTAGTTTTTGCATGAAACACCTCAAATGCCTGACTCCATGTACAGATGATTTAAGTGACTTGCCACGTTAAGGTCCAGCGGAGTCCAGGGTTCAACTTCCAGAAGTTTGATGCACTCATTATCAGAATGTAGGCCAATAATGGGGTAAAAATCTGGCAATGCTTTCCCACGATCAGGTATGGTCATTTTGTGCATCTGCAAAAACAATGGCAATGGTAAAACATGAACTCAGATAAAAGAAAAAAATTTAGATTGAAGTGCCTCAGAAAATGGTGACCCCTCTCCCCTCCATCCCCCCTCCCTTCCGCAGAAAAAAAAAACAAAACAAAAAAATAACCAAACAAACAAAAAACAAAAAAACCCAACTAACTCAATGGTAAAAGCATGTATATTAAACAACTAAATTCAAGCTTTATGTAAATGTAAGAACCAAAAACAGTACATAATAATCTTATAAAGGATTCTTAAACCACACGGTAGTATCAGCCATCATTTAGATGACATTCTTTCTATTGCACTGTATGAATAACAAGTCCGACAGTCTAAATCCTGATGGTTTGGTCTGTATCCTGCCTACAGGGTTTTTCTACCAAGTGATACTACGACCTTGACATCTGACCTTGAAGAACAAATGGTCCTACACTTGGAATAAGGAGTATGTGTACCAAGTTTGATGGTCATAGCCCCAGTAGTTTAATGTGTATCCTGCCTACAAAGTTTTCCTATTAACTGATACCACAACCTTGACCTTTGATCTTTGACCTTGAAAAACAATATGCATCTTCCTCTCATCATGGTGATCACAGGTACTAAGTTGTAAGATCCTGGAGCCCGTGGTTCAATTTACATTTTGCCTAGATGAACAGCCAGACAAACGCCACACCAGAATACTTCCAGTCTTTGACAGGCATACAAAAAGCAAATTAGCTACTTCTGACCAATGAAATAAGAATACAATATTCACCTCTTGATCATTCTTGAAGAATTTCACCTCATGACTTTTAACATCGTAATCCACCGCCATGATGTCCCCCACGGTACATTTCTCAGTCACGATTTGACTCGATCCCTTCTCTGCGTAGATTCTGTAATCAATAAAAAAATGAAGCTAGAAAGATCCAATACATACACTTCATTGAGTAGTTTGTGAGGGCATTGTTATTGAAGGCAATATGTCAGACACAGAAACAAGAGGAACACAGGCCTTTCTAATCACCTAACTCTGCGTCCTTTATGACACTATTTTGTTCTGTTCTCTTTGATGACAGACCAAACACTATATCCTCCAAATCCCCAGTTAAGGGGACATACAAACAAGAGACCCACAGGCCTTATTGGTAACCAGTCAGAGTATTAGTTAATGTTGGTAACCAGTCAGAGTATTAGTTAATGTTGGTAACCAGTCAGAGTATTAGTTAGTGTTGGTAACCAGTCAGAGTATTAGCTAATGTGGTAACCAGTCAGAGTATTAGTTAATGTGGTAACCAGTCAGAGTATTAGTTAATGTTGGTAACCAGTCAGAGTATTAGTTAATGTTGTAACCAGACAGAGTATTAGTTAGTGATGTAACCAGTCAGAGTATTAGTTAGTGTTGTAACCAGTCAGAGTATTAGTTAATGTGGTAACCAGTCAGAGTATTAGTTAATGTTGGTAACCAGTCAGAGTATTAGTTAGTGTGGTAACCAGTCAGAGTATTAGTTAGTGTTGTAACCAGTCAGAGTATTAGTTAGTGTTATAACCAGTCTGAGTATTAGTTAATGTTGTAACCAGTCAGAGTATTAGTTAATGTTGGTAACCAGTCAGAGTATTAGTTAATGTGGTAACCAGTCAGAGTATTAGTTAATGTTGTAACCAGTAAGAGTATTAGTTAATGTTTTAACCAGTCAGAGTATTAGTTAATGTTGGTAACCAGTCAGAGTATTAGTTAATGTGGTAACCAGTCAGAGTATTAGTTAATGTTGTAACCAGTAAGAGTATTAGTTAATGTTTTAACCAGTCAGAGTATTAGTTAATGTTGTAACCAGTCAGAGTATTAGTTAATGTGGTAACCAGTCAGAGTATTAGTTAATGTGGTAACCAGTCAGAGTATTAGTTAATGTTGTAACCAGTCAGAGTATTAGTTAATGTTGTAACCAGTCAGAGTATTAGTTAATGTTGGTAACCAGTCAGAGTATTAGTTAGTGTTGTAACCAGTCAGAGTATTGGTTAATGTTGGTAACCAGTCAGAGTATTAGTTAATGTTGTAACCAGTCAGAGTATTAATTAATGTTGTAAACAGTCAGAGTATTAGTTAATGTAGCTCATTACACTAATACTCACACCACGTCACAAGATGGCAATTTAAATGTTTTGTGAAATCATTTGTATTGATCGATCATTGCAGCTCAGTGGATAAAGTACTGGATTAGTTACTCACAAATCCCAAGTTCAAATCTCTGAGTCCTTTGTTGAAATTGATTGAAACAAATTTTTGAAAATTATGTCATTTTATGGAGGTTTTTTTGTTTTTTGTTTTAGTTTTTATCCAAAATTGGATAACACACAAGGATCACATGCATTAAATATGGAAATTCTGGCCATCTCGTTTACAGAAACAAAGTGTTTAGAGCATGACAGACAGCATGACAGACAGACACATCAGAGAGACAGAACAGACAACCTGGACCGTCCAGCCTGGTGTATAATTCATACTTTCCGTCATCAGTATGGTATCCATAGGAATTGCCCTTCCATCCTGGCATATTGTCACTACCATAATTCTTTGGACAAAGCCCCACACCTACACAACACTTGGATCCACCACAGAGAATCTCTGTAAAAGACATCATTCTTTTGTTTGGTTTATATAAACTCAAACCTATTGATTTTCTGCTGAAAGAAATATTATAAACTTATGCCCATGAGTCATAGGTCACAGGGTTCTAAAGAGCCTATCTTATTCCAAGGGTATAAGATATGGCTCTTTAGAACCCTAATTGTGACCTCTAAACCAGTTCCACTAATGTACAAGCTAAAATCCAAAAATAGTGGAAAACAATTCAAAGAGTATTAATGTTTGACAGAATTTCTTATAAAACTAGTTTAATTTACCAGAAATGTATTTACAGTGGTTGGAATCGATGGAGGAGTCAATGTGCACCATATACACTCAAAATAGCTGGGAAAATGTGCTCTCAAATGTCTGACATACTTGTCTTGTACAAACATATACATATATATCATCTGAGGGATTTCTATGATCAGGAAAGTCCACCTTGGTCAGCCACCAGCTTAGTGTTTGTTGAGATTTAAATATAGTTTAAAGGGCTCTTATATAGAATTCAGACAATGAAATTTAGAATTACTTCCGTTCATGTATAGCATATGTAGACCAAGTATTTAATTAAATACACAAGTAATAAACTATGGCCATCTAAAAAAAATAATTAATATCTACATTCACATTGTTCTAGTAATTTACACTCAACAAAATTTCAAATTCTAGAGTGGGGGGGGGGGGGGGGGGGGGAAGGGGGGGGGGATAAAACTAAAGTGATAGGTTTTTTAACTTTTAAGATTGCAGGCATGAAATTCCTAAAAAAAAAAAAAGTCAGGAATAGTGCGTACTAATGAGACTTACTGATGGAAAACCGTCGCATGGATTCTGAAAAAGGTTTCGGAGCCACAAACTGTGCCACGTTCTTGTTCCCGTTCTTAAAGCTACGAAAGAAAAAAAAAACAAAACACCTTTCAGAGCCCTTAATGTTGATATGTGAAAATTTTAAACCACATATATGTACAATGTCTTTAAAATAGTGTGATTGTGAGTGAAAAATCTGTACACATGCAAGTTTGCAAAATGTGGTACAAAATTTATACAGAATATCCAACATAGAATAGTTTACATATGTACAAGTCTATAAAAGTGTGATACTGAGAAATATATTCACAAAGTCCATGATTTGATTGTTGTTGATGAATATTTGAATGCCTTTGAATATTTCATCATTTCTAATTTTTATAATCACATACATTGCATTTGCGACTAGTAAACATCAGAGAAAATTCAGGTGATCACAATTGGTGACAAAATCAACTTACAATTAATACGATCATAGAGGTGTCATCAATTTTTCTAACTAAATGTATGAAAAATAAAATTTTAAAAATGTTTCCAAAGTCATAAAAAATGTTTTCTCAGGAAATTAACTTTTATCCTATAATATACAATGTCTATACTGTCTACATTGACAAAATATTTTCAGGTTTGTTTACCTTTAATTCATTTGAAATAAAATAAAATTTGAAAGATATCAATTAGCGGAGACAATTAAGGTTTGGTTGCTTCTGAAACAAAACTGTTTGACCAATTTCTGAACACTGCACTGAACACCTTTGTTGGAGATCAAAAACATGCCATACAGGAAATAAAAATTTTTGAATTGTGCACGAAAAACTTACTGTACATTTTCTAAGTATGCTATTCAAAAACGTACGGGATGCTGTATTTTGTGATCAAAATGTTCACATATACAAAGGGATACAAAACCATGTTGTATAGTTCCTTAATAAGGAAGCATTTCCAAAGAAATTAATCACCCAAACACATCAATCACACTCTCACAATCTGCATGGGATGCTACTGATGATCAAGGGTGTTGTGCCATAAATTTGCATGCCTCTGAATTGGAAGGTTAGACCCACTCTAAAGGAAGATTTTGAAGAGAAAGCATCAGATTATCAGTTGGTGAAGTTAATTAAACAGAGACCATGCGCCGTCCAACACAGTATGAGATGTTACGTGCCCTTGCCATGTTACAGGTTGGCACAAGACAGGTTGCTGTGACATAGGCAATGAATGTTTCCCAATCTCTTATCAGCAGATTATGGTCCAGACATCGTGCTGCAGAGTCTGTTCAGGATAGACCACAATCCGGTCGACCAAGGGCAACAACTCAGACTTAGGATAGATTCATCCACATTATTGCCTTGAAAAATTGTCTTTTAACAGCAAATCAGATAAGGTCTCAACATCAGAGGGATACTGGCTTGGTAGTGAGTGGACAGACCAACAGGAATCGACTGCACAGATGTCACTTGCACGCCCGACGTCCTCGTGTCATTCCTTGTTTGAGGGATTGTCACATTAGGGCCCAACTCCAATAGTGTCGTCACCATCAACGCTGGGATAATCGCCGATGTTATGTTCTCAGATGAGTCGAGGTTCACTGTGGACTTCCTGGACAGATGCAGTAGGGTTTTTTTATTCTGGAGAATCTGTCCTTTCCTGACTGTACACAGGGTTTTGAATAAATTGACAAATGTTTCCTTAACGTTTTTCTGTCATATGTTTCTTTCCTGACCTTTTGATCTGCATTTCATTGTCCTTGTAAATCCAATATTCCCTACTTATTTAGAATGGTATATATGCGAGGTATTTATTATTGTCTAATTTCATAATTAAGAAATGAAATTACTTGCTTTTATTTTTATATTGTTAAAATATATGTTAAAATTCTTGATCAGTAGACCATTCATGAATTCTTAATCACGTGATTTGATGTTGCAGAGGCATTTTGTGATATTAAGACTTAGTACTTGTGTAAAATAAGGAGTCTACAGTGTCATTTGCAAACAATTTCCACCTAAACTCAAATTACATTTAGATGTTACACAAATTTCCTCTCCCTTATTGTAAATATGTTTGTTTGTTTCATCAGTATGTTATAAACTGTTATCAGGATACCATTCCAAAGTGGCTTTATTTCCACCCAAGAAATATTACATCATCAAAATAAGTCACCCAACAAATATTACATCATCAAAATATGTCACCCAACAAATATTACATCATCAAAATATGTCACCCAACAAATATTACATCATCAAAATATGTCACACAAGAAATATTACATCATCAAAATATGTCACACAACAAATATTACATCATCAAAATATGTCACCCAACAAATATTACATCATCAAAATAAGTCACCCAACAAATATTACATCATCAAAATATGTCACCCAACAAATTTTACATCATCAAAAAATATTACATCATCAAGAAATATTACATCATCAAAATAAGCCACCCAAGAAATATTACATCATCAAATTAAATAAGTCAACCTAGCAATAAAAATATTGTTGTCTCACTTACAGTAAACCACGCTTACAGCAAAAGCATGCTTAAAACAAATTAATGGTTACAGGAAAGTCAGGATTTAAAAATTTAATTTACTGTACTTCTTAAAATGTGAACATGAATGGCTGATTATAACAAAATTACATTCATAACGAATCAAAATTATTCAGCACCAGCCATAATCTGCTTTTCATGTACCTGTACATACCTATGAACATGGAGAGTATATGACCACTACTTAACACAGACATCAGGAATGTGTAATATTCTACTCACCACACAATGCCTGCCTCCTGAAGGGCGACAGCGCCTCTACACATCTCTGTGTAATACTGGACAAACTTCGGCACTACGCCTGTTGTACTGTCTCGGTCTGTCATTTGCGAGATTGCCCCCTTGAATAAAATCCAAAATGATAATGGGAAAGGGATTTTTTTCTTGCTTTTTCTACATCTATTACTTTCATACAGAAATGTTACATATGTGGATCATTTGTAATTTTAACAAGAAATGTTTGTAAAATATATATACCCCCCCCCTCTCCCCTGCAAAATTGAAAAAAAGTTATATACATGCATCATTTAATTGATAGTAGTGCCAAAACAAATATTGAAAACATTGAACAGACTGTATCTTCCATTGTCCAGTTTAACTCTTGACCATTAACCATGTGACCTCAAAATCAACAGGGGTCATTTACTCCTGAGGATGTACCAGTTCCAAGTTCAATGTCTACCAAGAAAAGGGTTCTCAAGATTTGAGAAGACAGTATCGACCAATGTCCAGTCTGACCCTTGACCTTTGATCATGACTTCAAATCAATAGGGTTCATCTACTCCTTCAGATGTACCAATGTTCGAAATTTAATGTCTATCAAAAACAGGGTTATAAAGATTTGAGAAGACAGTATCTTCCTATGTCCAGTCTGACCCTTGACCTTTAACCATATGAACTCAAATCTACCAACCGACATACTGACGGATGGACCGACTGAAAGGTGCAAACCACTATGCCCTGTTTTTTGAAGGGAAGCATAAAAATTGAAATCCTTTAAAACTTTCTTTTTATTGATCATATAAATTAATAAAAGATCCCAAGTAAGCACAGCATTTGATATGTCCATTTTATGATAATATATTTAATGATAAACTTACAAAAAATTTCTAAAGTCAACTAAACTTTGTATTATTATAATGGGTAAATTAAAAAAAACAAAAAAAAATATGTGTCTTTGCAAATTATATCGCGCTGGCAGGCAAATTATCTTGTGATTTGCTTGGTCTCTAAATACTTGCCGAGTTTACTCCTTGCTTGTTAAGTTTCTGATAATATATAATGAATGCTGCAGTCACATTTACTTAAATTGTAAACATGACGAATATCAGGCATGTAAAATCAGGTCAGGTAGGGGAGTGGACCCCACTTTATTGACACCCACATAACTTTTTTATGAATAGATACCCTGATCCCACCTCTGGTGTCCGTGTTTACCCAACTCTTCATTTCCTTACAGGAGTCATGAGATTGATCACTGTTTATCTTCACCTTTTCACTTTGGACAATGAGAACATAGTAACACATACAAACACATCTCATAATGGAAAAAGTATACATTACCTTCACTTAATGAAAAAAAAAATCAGCAGATGTAAAACTTAAATAATACACACGTAGTTTTAATCAAATCTGTTTATTAGTGTTAAAGATATACTCTGGAAAAATGTTGTCTAGGAACAGACAGATGGACAAATGGACAAGGTGACTCCAGTATACCCCCTCCCCACCCCTCCCCACCCAAAAAAACCTTTGTTTGTAGTGAGTGCAGGGACAATAAATGGAACTACATCATGCTTACAGGCTTATCAGAATCAATCAACTTTTGGGTAGAGTTTTAGTTTTTGTTTTGCATTGAACTTATTACCTGTGGGGCGGACAATCTAATCTTCAACTTGTCTCCTTGCAGCACACACAGTCTCAAATCTACAATCAATCAATCAACCAATCATTAGACAACAAACCAATCATTAGACAACAAATCAATCAGACAATAAATCAATCAGACAACCAATTAATCAGACAATCAATCTATCACACAACCAATCAATCACACAACCAATCAATCACACAACCAATCAATCATACAACCAATTAATCACACAATCAATCACACACCCAATTAATCACACAACCAATCACGCAATCAATCAATCACACAACCAATCAATCACACAACCAAACAATCACACAATCAATTAGTAGACAACCTATCAGACCACCCTTTAATTGTATACACAATTTGAATTCATTGAAACTGTTGCTTCGTAATCTGTAAGCAACAATATCCCCAGTCTTCACAATCATTACATACACATACACATATACAGTGAAACCTCTTTATTCTGAAACTTGTATCTTGAATTCTTAAGTTACAATTAATGTAAAATCATCTGAATTCATGGGGGCCAATTTTCATGGATTATCAAAATTTTAGTTTTGTTTGGAAGTGAATACATGGATCATATGATTTCTGAACATTACAGAATAATATAAAATTGCAAATTTTGTTGTGCTTTGAAATTCATAAGATTGGGATACCCATAAAAATTGAGTCCTCGTGAAATCTAATGATTTCAAAATATCTCCTGTCTCTTTGTTCTTTACTCAGTGCAATTCAACATCTAGTTAAATATGAATTTCTCTCCTATGTCAGAATAGACAGGTTTCACCATTTACTGTAGATTCCTTATTTTACACAAATATTTAATATCACGAAATGACTCGTAAATGTCAAATCGCAAGAACATGAATTTACAAGTGAACTGTTAATAAACGAGTTTTTACATGTATTTCAGCAATACAAAAATAAATGCAAGTAATTTAATTTCGCAAATGGTGTTTCTCACTAAATTATGCGATAAATAAAGCTTGCCTATTATTTAGTAATCTACAGTATTTGTACGATAGGATATTGAAAACGAGCTTCTAGTTCCTTGGTTATGTTCTAAACTGTGTACCTTTGTTGAAGTCATGTGCCTGCCTAATATCTGAGAAGAGAATTCTGTTGCTGAATGATCGACCTAGACCTGGAGCAGCCATGACAGTTTTTCCCACCGAGCTGTAATCCATTGAAAAGATGTAAATAAAATAACGAAAACTATTGAGAAATTCAACAGAAATTCATTCCACAGAACTGAAGCATCTAACATATATCTTCCTTTGACACCGTGTCTTATTTTCATCAATTAAAATTATTTACACAGCCTGATATTTGTGATAAACACAAAGTGATCCAATAAATTTGTTTTAGGCCAAAAAAATTAATCAATAGTGTCTCAGGTATATAACAACATCCATTGAAAAGTGCCACATTGTATTTTTTTTCATTTTTTTTTATTTGTTTATTTACATAAATGAGGTAATTCTTTTGCTATGGATTTTTATGGTAAACTTTCAGAGGAATTTGATAAAATTATAAGTATTATATATAAATAATATTATTGAATGGATAATAAGTCTTACTTGTGTGCAAGTATTTAAGAACAATACTATACATTTAATATTAAGTAATGTGAAGCTAATTTTTTAAAATAAAAATAAAAATTCAATTGCTAATGCTATGTGGACATGTACATGAAAGAGGAAAGGTAACTCTTGCTACAGTCAACATAAAAAGGAAAGGTAACTCATGCTACAGTCAACATAAAAAGGAAAGATAACTCATGCTACAGTCAACATAAAAAAGAAAGATAATTCATGCCCATATTCAAATAATTCATGCTACAGCAAAATAAAACAAAAAAACAATACCCGCCCGCTTCATAAAAAATTGAATTTTAGGCCTAAGAAACTTCATTTATTTGTTGGTTTTGGGTTTTTTTGTTTTGTTTTTTGCTTTTTTTTTTTTTTTTTGGCCTTAAGCACTTTTCAGGGTTACTGTATGTTGGTTTTTTTTTTATTTTATGCAACACTATCACACCTCAGACATACTGGAGGGCACATTCCACTGATAACATCGACCTCTACTTCATTGAAGGTCACAGGATTCAAGGTCACTCCATGGATCTCTGAGGATGAGGTCAAGGACATTGCCATAGGTCTCAGTTCTGTCCGCAGATCCTACAAAAATGCCAATATCAAAGTTACAATTGTGCTTCCTGTCAATATCTTATTGAACTATCAGTATTTTGTCTCTTAATTATACTTTCATTTTAGTATGAAAAAATGAAAGTAAAAAAGATTGCAACTTCATGAAATCTGTCTTTTATGAATGACAATGTCATATAGCAAATACAATGAATTGCTATGTCTCTGTGCTATACTGTATTATTTTCACGCATGTAAGTCAACGTCCATACTCTAGTCATATGTGATATTGCTTAAAAATGTACGGTGTGTAAAATTCTAAAAATAGAAATATTTCATTTACACATTGGATGCAAAACCAGTTTCATGCAAGTTGCACCAAAGAGCATTATTTTGGTAAACATGTTTACGAGGGGCATAATTCCTTGAAAAAAATCAGATAAGAATTGTTTATATTCACACCCACAGATTGTGTCCATATTAACCACAAAGCTAAAGCACTTTCAGAGAAGAACTAAATACAACAGTATACTTTGACCAAATACCCATAATTCTATCAGAATTTCCTGAAAACTTTATTGCAAATCTTCACAACATGTCCTTTATATCTACAAAGTTTCTTGAAATTCTGTCAAGGCATTTCATGGGAGTTGTAATAACAAGCACTAGACTGGCAGAGGACAAAAGGTCAAGAGTTCAAAAGGGGCATAACTCCTAGAAAAGAATAGTAAAAAAAATGACTTCAACTTTTCAAATTTCATTTTTCCTATTTATAATGTTTACAATGCTTAAATAAGGTTTATCACACCACACAACAGTACTGTTTCCGGGTTCATAACACAGGTTCAAAAAATGATATGAACTCGCAGCCCAGGTTAATAACAATGCAAATTATGTAGGGTCATGTGAGGTCAGTGCGTGCTGACATAGATAGAAAACTTTCACTACAAACATTCTTCAAGCCGATCATATTTATTCCTGTTTTATTTGTTGTTATATAATGACACAACTAAAAATTGAAATACTAAGATTGAAATTTCACTTTAGCTATCACAATGACGTGTTTATCTTTAGATGTTATTTCTTCTGCTCAAGGACATTTTCAGACAATTCAAAAAGCCTGAAAATCACTTCCTTATAAGTAGAGAAATGTGAAATGTAAAGTAACTAAAATATGCATTTATTCATAATTGTGTGATAAATAGAATCTTACACTCATGTTTCATACTCTGGCTCAGGAAATATTATATCGTCCAACTCATTTCATAAATTTTGTATGCCATAAGCACTTATTCAAGATCCTCTATAATTCTAATGGCTTGCAAAAATTTTAATGTCAGCCGAGTTACAAGTGAGATGCACACTCACAATTCTTTCTCATGTAAACAAGGCTTGTGCACAATTTTTGTTCACATACATATTGCTTAATGAGGCACTACAGCTCATTTTGCATATTTCCTAAGAACCTGTGATTTTTACTTCTAAATGCCAAGCGTTTGGCAAAGGAGGAATCACTAATAATATTTGCATCTAACGTTCAACACAGCCATGGCATGAGCAGGGCTCGAATTCACAGCCATGGCATGAGCAGGGCTTGAATTCACGACCTTCCAGTTATTAAGTGAATGAATGCTCTACCACTGAGCTACTGCAACCAGTTCTATATATATGTAAATTTACAAGTATTCTGAGGGGTTTTTTTTAATCATACATCATAATATATAATTATATTACCCAAAGCTTTTTAACACAGCTCACACACATTCCACAATCTACACATCCCGACATCTGAGTTTTACAACCACACTTCCTTAGATCCGTGCCCATGATCCTGTTATAAGGACACAGCTCTCCCTTCTCACAGCACAAGTTACACAGAGTGCAGACAGACTGGATATGTTCTGTGTCAGGAAGCGGAGCCCAATTGTGAGCACAGCCAAAAGAAGCATTCACTGCAATGTAGAATTATACAGAGTGTATCAAAAGCAATGCAGCATTATACAGAGTGAATGAAAATACGGCCATATTAAACGTATTCACAGATATGGTCCATGAGGAGTTATACAGAGAGAATACAAGTATGGACTTGATAGCTAGATCCCCATTCACTTTATTTTTTTTTTTTTCACTAAATTTTCACACACTAAGAGAAAGTTTAACTTAAAATTTATCAACTTTTCAAATAGGCTAAACACTGCATATGAATACACTTAATTCCTTACTCAAAATGCAATAATTAAAATGATAGAAGTATCAATATAAGAAATATCTATCAGTTTTACGATGAGATGATATAACTTTATCCTCTTCACACTGGCAAATTAAAATGGAGCAATATTTGAAACCTGCTTCATTCAATGCGCCGATTTGCAAAAGTTCCAAGTGCATCATCTCTTTTTCAAACAAAACAAGACACTGAAAGACTAACTTTCTTAAAAACATAAAATACGAGATGGTTTTCATTGAAAGGAAACCAGAGACATATTGAATATTTGTTTTTGATCACTGACCTAAGTTCAGAGGAATATTCTGTGAAATTATGGCTACCATGCCAAGCCTCTTAATGATGCATTCAGTTATATCTCTGACAATGCAAAAAACGTGAAGTGTGTATTCTCGGACGCTTTTCTCGGTATCTTCGTTCACAGGTTGTGTCTTCTTGTGAGGCAGATAACAGCGAGACTCTATCATCAAGACCTTCGTCCCTGTAATGCCAATTTCACTTAGGTAATAAACGACACATCACCGCGGCAACATCTCTTTAGAATAATTCTGAGAAAAACTCCGTATGAACAAGATATTACAAAGCCTAAAAAAAATTAGTTACTAATGGTTCACATCTGTTTACACAATGTGAATTGACCATTTTTATTCTTTAATTCTCATATACAGTATGCACTCTTCTGATGCAAAAAATCCAGAATCGCTAATCACATTCTAAAATATCACCATCTATAAAATGTTTGACGAAGTCTGGTTTATCCTCATGTTTGTGTAAACAGTAAATTTAGCAAATGACTAGCAGGATTATGTAGTTCCATCAATTTCATTGTGATGGCATTAATATCTGTAGAGATATGAAAAGGTACAATGTGAGATTGCTTTATGCTGGTATTGCTCAAAAGTCATTTTGAATTAAAAACAAAATTTCACATATGTTTTTTTCATTAGATACAAAGAACAAAAACCCCACCCTCCCTAATCTATTTTTGACAAAATTGGTCTGAGAACTAAATAATTAATTTTTTTGGCCTAAATTTTTTCACTCCAAAACTTGATATTTGATGAAATGCATTTACCGTTAACTGGTTCCTCTCTCACAATTGTCTGCACGACACCAGTCAGAATTACGCCTCCCTCCGGCGAGATTATAATGGGATGGCCATAACTAACAACAGCAGACAGAACTAAGGGAAGTAACTGCTGCGGGTAGAGAGCTGGGAAGCTGTAGGTACGCTGTAGAAGGACACACTCCTTAACTGCTTTCTCTCTGGTCACAAACTCCGACTAAACAAAAATTTTGAAATCAAAGCATTTCATAACTTTACTTAGAGATGCATTTTAAAGATCCTGTCTTTAAGGTTTACAAGTGTTTTGTGAAATTTCATTCAGTATCAATAATGCACTTACATGTTGCCAGTTTTAACAGAATTATTGCAATTCTAGAAAGTTCTGTAAATGAGAGAAGAAATTACTAATGTAAATTTGGGTGGATCCAAGTTCTTCAGGAGTGTATACACCAGGTTTTCATCCTTGGTGTTTGTTCTCCATGTGGCGGGTATTTTGATCAATCCTTTATAATTCTGGAGAAACCCCAGTATCAGCCTGTCTCTCACCGGCTCCTGACACAAATAAAAAACAAGTACAAATTCCTTACATCACCGCAAGTCAAATTTCAGGGGTGGATCCATAAATTTTTCTCTGTCTTTTTTTTGTTTCTTTTTTTTTTTGTTTTTGATGTGCACTAAGACCATTAAACTGAAGCTAAAATGGTAAAAATTAAGTAGACATGGCTGGTAAGTAACATTATCATGACTCGTCTTGGGAAGATTTCAATGCATGCAAGTAATTCATATTCGTTTCAGATATAACTGTAAGAGAACATGTCTAGATGACAAATCACGCCAACTGTAGTACAATTAGGGGCAATTTTCACCTAGTAAAATATTCTTCTATCATGTCATTATTTTGACTTACAAAATCATAGTAAGCTGAGTTAAGCTAACTATAATACTTAGTTCCAGTCCCTTTGTGTGAAGTATTGCAAACAGTCCTGTGGGTGTAACTGGTGACAATAAATAGATGTTACAGAGATGATGTCTATGAACATACAATGTCTACATGTCTAAGACATACACTGTCTACAGATGTAATACAATGTCTACACACATAACACAATGTCTACACACATAACACAATGTCTACAGACATAATACAATGTCTACACACATAATGAAATGTCTACACACATAACACAATGTCTACACACATAATACAATGTCTACACACATAATACAATGTCTACAGACATAACACAATGTCTACAGACATAACACAATGTCTACACACATAACACAATGTCTACACACATAATACAATGTCTACACACATAACACAATGTCTACACACATAATACAATGTCTACAGACATAACACAATGTCTACAGACATAATACAATCTCTACAGACATAACACAATGTCTACACACATAATACAATGTCTACACACATAATACAATGTCTACAGACATAACACAATGTCTACACACATAACACAATGTCTACAGACATAACACAATGTCTACAGACATAACACAATGTCTACACACATAATTCAATGTCTACAGACATAACACAATGTCTACACACATAACACAATGTCTACACACATAATGAAATGTCTACACACATAACACAATGTCTACACACATAACACAATGTCTACAGACATAATACAATGTCTACAGACATAACACAATGTCTACACACATAACACAATGTCTACACACATAATACAATGTCTACAGACATAACACAATGTCTACACACATAACACAATGTCTACAGACATAACACAATGTCTACACACATAATGAAATGTCTACAGACATAACACAATGTCTACAGACATAATACAATGTTTACACACATAATACAATGTCTACACACATAATACAATGTCTACAGACATAACACAATGTCTACACACATAACACAATGTCTACACACATAACACAATGTCTACACACATAATGAAATGTCTACACACATAACACAATGTCTACAGACATAACACAATGTCTACACACATAATACAATGTCTACACACATAATACAATGTCTACACACATAACACAATGTCTACACACATAACACAATGTCTACACACATAACACAATGTCTACACACATAAAACAATGTCTACAAACATAACACAATGTCTACACACATAATACAATGTCTACAGACATAATGAAATGTCTACACACATAATACAATGTCTACACACATAATACAATCTCTACACACATAATACAATGTCTACACACATAACACAATCTCTACACACATAATACAATGTCTACAGACATAACACAATGTCTACACACATAACACAATGTCTACACACATAATGAAATGTCTACACACATAACACAATGTCTACAGACATAACACAATGTCTACACACATAATACAATGTCTACACACATAACACAATGTCTACAGACATAATACAATCTCTACAGACATAACACAATGTCTACACACATAACACAATGTCTACACACATAATACAATGTCTACACACATAATACAATGTCTACACACATAACACAATGTCTACAGACATAATACAATCTCTACAGACATAACACAATGTCTACACACATAACACAATGTCTACACACATAATACAATGTCTACACACATAATACAATGTCTACACACATAAAACAATGTCTACAGACATAACACAATGTCTACACACATAACACAATGTCTACACACATAATGAAATGTCTACACACATAACACAATGTCTACAGACATAACACAATGTCTACACACATAATACAATGTCTACACACATAACACAATGTCTACAGACATAATACAATCTCTACAGACATAACACAATGTCTACACACATAACACAATGTCTACACACATAATACAATGTCTACACACATAATACAATGTCTACACACATAACACAATGTCTACAGACATAATACAATCTCTACAGACATAACACAATGTCTACACACATAACACAATGTCTACACACATAATACAATGTCTACACACATAATACAATGTCTACACACATAACACAATGTCTACACACATAATACAATGTCTATAGACAGACAATGTCTGTGGACAAATGAACATTAGGCACACCGTGACACATAAACTTTACAACGTGAGAGTCTAATCAAGATGCAGAATCCATTGGGAATTTATGTCGCCTTATTTCTGTACAAACAAAAGAATATAAATGTCACTAACCTTGATGTATGCTGTCCATACAGTACTGTCCTGTCCAATGGCTGAGATTCCAGCAGGGACTTTATCCAGTTTTGAAAAATTCAGTAACGTTTCCACAGATTTCCCTGCAAACTCAAAGTCCACTGCTAACAGTCCACAATCTGTCTGTATACACAGCAGCTCTCCCTGAAAGCAAAACATTAATACATGTAACACAGTCTGTAAACACAACAACTCTCCCTGAAAACAAATACCATGCCAGAAAATAATACATGTAAAACGATCAGCATAATCAAATAAAACAAAACAAATATTGCATGTAGTTGAGGGTAACATTGAAAAATTTTCACCTCTTGAAAAACCATTAGCTCTCAGCCTCAGCTGAGCCTTGATTGACAATGGTTTTCTCAGAGTGAAAATTTTCAATTTTTTTTTTCAAAGGCAATATTTATATAATATCAAAAGGAATTGCACCTGCTTGCTTTCAGAAATCTTTTGATTTACGTACTGATCAAACTTAAGAAGACTGATGATTGCTGAGTTCCCTAGTTATCAGTCCAGCATGAACTGCTGCAAGTGTGCTAGAGAGTCAAATGACCTTGAATCTGTAAATTAATAGTGATAACCTACCAGTAATGACCTTGAAGAGTAACAGCCATTGAATGATGGCATCTCTTGTTATCAGCCAAACAATAACAGCTGCATGCATCCTAGGAAACCTATTATCTCTGACCTTTTGACCTCAGGTTCAAAAAGGGGTCACCTACTGAGCATGCATTAGCAGACTGAGAGGCATGATGTTCACTGGACAACATTGAGAAAAATGTCAGACAACATGGTTCCTTGACTGACAAACAGATAAACGCAATACAAAATGTTCCTCCTCTCTGAACTTTAACTTGATTTTTCAATTCACATTATATGAACCCTCTACCTCAGCTAACCCAACTATACTTAGCTCCTATCAGAATCAAATCTCCATACTGTAAATCTCTAAATATATATGAGGAATTTCTTTTCGTGTAATTTCACGAGACGCACCACTCGTGAAATGAAATTATTTGCTTTTATATTGATATTGCTAAAATATATTTAAAAACTCTTAATCAACCGAGCACTTATGAAGTATGTTCTCACAATCTGATGTGTGGTAAGTCATTTTGTAGTGTTTAGTACTCGCGTAGAATAAAGAATCTACAGCAACAAAAAGTGCCTATCCTCTGAGGACAAAATTCAACTCCTAGCATAACTACATATACACAATGCATACTGATACTGCTTACAAAATAATGAAACTGTCGCAAAATAAAAGCTCCATATTTACAAGCAGTAAAAATAAAATCGTCCATTAGTTCGAACTCACCTGCTGAAATAACATTTCCACTAGTTTGAGAAACATTTCTCCTGTCAAATATTTGGGAGACACCGGCTTAATGCTCTCATACAGACTTGGGCAGGATAGACTATCAGAATGTGACTCCACAACATGACAGATTCCATGTTTTCTTAGCTCCTGTCGTATAATCTCCATGACCTTGACCAAAGTTTGCGGGAGACTGTACAGCACCCTCTGCCGATCTCTGTGAGACTGGAAGTTGTTCAAGATGAATGTCTTCGATGCCTCTACCCCCTTGAAATAAATTGTTAATATATGAAAATTCAGGAGAATAGTTATTTTATACAATGCTTCTCTCTCTCTTTATCTCTGTCTACCTTTCTCTGTATCATTAATACACAAGATATTAACTTAATCTAATAAAGGTATGTTACTTTTAATACAAAAAATGTTAAAATTTACCACAAAATATACAGTAAAATGTGATTATGGCAAACCTCCTTGGGCAGTAGACAACAATTCGCTATAACCAAATCTTTTTTTTTGGGAGGGGGGGGGGTCATTTTCCTCTCATTGGTGGATTAAATATAACTCGCAAGAAGTGTGAATTCATATAAGCATGTTTTATAGTATTAAATACTACTATACTTCGAAATTCTTAAAAGAAGGTTAAATTCACACACATTCTTTCTTAAAGCAATCGATATACTGATTTCAAAACCAACAAGCTATGAAGACTTGCATCTTAAATTACCTCTTTAGTAGACAGGTTTGCTGACAGGAAAGTGACCCGATCTGGAGATTTAGCAAGCCGATCCAGATTCTCCACGGCTCTGTGAAGTTCAGATAATTTCTGTTGGTTTTCCAAATTTAAACTGTCCAAGTCCCTAAAGGAAAAAAAAAGATTATGAAAATTACTGCAAACAATGCAGGTGACATTATAAGATAAAACAAAAGTGAAAATACTGAAAACCAACATTTAACTATCTGGAGGAAAATTTCCTAGGAATAATGTGCCCTTGCTTAATGGCATTACTTTTTGCATTGACAAAAATTTGTGAAATTAAGGCAAAGTACTAATAACGTTTCTTTAGAAAATCACTTTTATCAATTTGTAAATTAATTTTGTTTTTCTTTGAAATTTTCACATAATGTCTTTTCTCCCAATTCACCTACTCCATTCTTGTTTTTTTTGGTTTTTTTTTTGGTTTTTTTTCAATTGCCTGATAATAACAATATTGTAATATTGACATGGACAAAAAAAATATTTCTGGACTGGAAATCAAACCCAGAACCCTGCATTAGAAATCAGGTGCTTTTACCACTGAGCTATCCGGACTGATATCCAGTCCACATAGCCCAGATCTACTAACAATATGAATTGGCAAGTGTATGTACTCAGTAAAATTTCAAACTTAATCTGACCCCTCTAATGTCCTAATATGGTTCTTGATTTTCTGTGTACAGGGTAGTCTGTCCAATTGAATTTTGCTTTTCAGGGCTTCCATGTTTCCATCACCTGACACGTCTAACACAGTAAACCTACAGCCAGCAATGACTGGGCCTCCACTAGCCACAGGATTCTGTAGTCCAGAGATCATAAACGAATTATTGGTTAAAATGACATTACATTTAGAGAAATATCATATCATCCATAAAAAAGTCATACTTACTTGAGATTAAGAAATATATCGTATTATCCATAAAACAAGATGTATTTGTGAAACACAAATGCCCCTGATAATAACAATTCTAATGATGGCCATGCAATGTAAAAGGTTTTTTAAAAAAAAAGGTCAAATGCCAAGTCAAAGTCGCAAGGTCAAATATCTTGATACCGACAAAAAGGTCTTGTCACAAGAAATACTCATGTGAAATATGAAAGCCCTAGTGTTTACCAATTAAAAGTTGCAACCAATGTCAAAATTTTTAAAAGTAAGTCAGATGCCGAGGTCAAGATATTTAGTACCAACAGAAAGGTCTTGTCACAAGGAATACTCATGAGAAATATGAAAGTTCTAATACATACCATTTAAAAGTTAGGGCCAATGTTAAATTTTTTTAAAAGTAGGTCATACCCAAAGGTCAAGGTCACAAGGGAATAAAATTTTGGTAAAAACAAAAAGGTCTTGTTACAAGGAATAACTGTGTGAAATATGAAAGTACTTACCATTTAAAAGTCATGGAAAAGGTTAAAGTTTGTAAGTCAAACAGCAAGGTCTCAAGGTCAAATTATGGTACCAATGGAATGATCTTGTCAAAGGGAATATTATGAAAATATTAAAGCACTAAAGCACTTGACAATGTTTCAGACAGAATGACAGACAGGAAAGATACAATATGCCCCCTATCAGACAAAAAAAATCATAATTAATTGAGATTAAGAAAAATATTGTATTATCCATAAAAACAAATAATAATTACATGAGATTAAGAGAAATAGTGCATTATTTCTGAACAGATCAAATGTACATTTAATTATCAGTCTTTAACATTATGATGTCACATTTGCTGTTTGCAAATCTTACTTCTTATGTCAATCAACTTTAGCAGTCAAATCAGGGACAATTTTTATTTTCCCTGACAATAAAGGCATTACTCACTAAAACTTAGAACGGTGAGAGTTTCTAAATGTAGTTTAACAACTCTACCTGAGACAACCTTGAAAGTCACACATTACCTGTTCTTTGTGTGGAAAGATGAACTTGCTGCACTTGGACTCTAGGCTAAATCTTCGTATACGAAGGACAGTTTCTTTAGAGTAAAGCGTAAAGAGAGGAAACAGGGTTCCTGACCGGCATACCATGTGGTGTTTATAGTTCATCTACAACATACAATCCCAGCTTAAAATCAAATTCTTCCAATCAGTTTGGAGACTAGCCCTGTAGAAGATCATGTGATACATGCTCTGGTCTACACAGTGATTTTCATCGTCTGTGAATTTTGCCCGTCCACAATTGCTAACATTTTGCCACATATTTAAATTTGCACTGCAGACACAGTTGTGTTACAAGAGAGATACGAAAGAAAGCAGTTTTGCCCAGTCTTAAATAGGCCCATCAGTGAGGGCAAAATTGGCAAGTCTAAAATGGGGTGACTATTTTCCTGTCTACAGTACTGGAAACTAACCAATTGTGTTAGTTATGGGTGTTCCCAGTCTTAAACAGACCCATCGGTGAGGAGGGCAAAATTCACTTAGATCTTAACATTACTAGTAACTTATCACATTATTGCTATTAATGAAAAATTTTCTATGATTTGAATCCCATGGGGATCTGAGTTAGAATACATCCTCAATACCCCTTGTATGTTGTAGAAGGCAACTAAATGGGGCGATCCTTTGGATAAGACCACAAAAACTGAGGACACATGTTATAGCAGGTGTGGCAAGTTAAAGATCCCTTCCTGTTCAATGGCCATAAGCGCCGAGCATAGGCCTAAATTTTGCAGCCCTTTACTGGCAATGGTGACGTCTCCATATGAGTGAAAGATTCTCAAGAGGGACGTTAAACAATGTGCAAACTATCTATGATTTGAAATGAGAAACTTTCCACTGAACATAAAAAAAACCAGGTATATAATCTTTTTGTAGGATTTGGCACACAGCCTATGGAAAACTGATTGCAAATCAACACACTTCCATTTCACATTAAAGTATAATTAGTCCGACTTTGATTTCACATTCCTTGACTTACAAACTGATAAAATGAAAGAAAGTAACAGCAGCGGATTCTCTGTGAGCAGGCCAAAAGTAAAAAGCTCATTCATTGGCTAATGTTATCGCAATATTTTGTTATACCCGAGCCAAGCAGAAGGGTCATTGAGCTACTGTAGTCAGTGAAGCACGAGGTTTGTAAGATTAGTGGAGGCAAACCTCCCTTCCATTCTGTAGACCTGCTGTAGTCAGTGAAGCGCGAGGTTTGTAAGATTAGTGGAGGCATACCTCCTTGCCATTCTTGGTGAAGTAGACTTCCACTTCGCGGTCCTCAATGAGGCTTCCATCGTCATGGAAACTCGCCCGAACTCCACATCCCACTACGTCCCCCTCTTCAAAATTAAATGCCTCTTCTGAACTCTTCATGGTATCATTCCACACCCTGTCAGTAATTCAATCTTATTATTGTGCAGTGCTCTATGTGTGTCTGGCATCTTATTTCTATACATACTGTGAATTCATTAATATAAATGATTAAAAGATATATATTTATCACAGTACAACATATTTTGAAAATTTCATTTACAGTAAAACACCCTTATAATGATATCACTCTTACAACAACTTGCACTAATAAAAATTTACGCTTATAATAAATTCACGCTTGTATAAAATTCATGCTTGTAACATTTTCACGCTTGTAATAATATGACGAATTTACATGTATAACAAATTTAAGCTTATTAATATAACGAATTGTCACTTATAACAAATTCACGATCAATTTGAAATTATACAGTTATTTCCCAGGGCATACGAGAAGAAAATAATGAAAACTTCATTGCATGTAATGATGTTTGCTAGCCCCGAAGGTTTCTGCAACTGTGTTATACTTTATACTTTAAACCTGTAAGCATTACAACGCTATAAACAGAATCTTACATTACCATAAAGTTTAACGTAATCTTTCAACTGTTAAAAACTCTAGTGAGTAGTGATTCAACAAGTAAATGGTGACACATATTTCCATATAACAGGCATTTTCTGTGATAGCCCTTTTTCTTTTTTTTTTTTTGCCGGAATTTTATGGATAGGAAAAATCTGCAAAGATTATAATCGCAAAATATATATGCATGTGGATGGGTACATACGTGAATACAGACCTATTAACCCCTTTCCACTGATGTCAATATTCTAGAAGCAAGTTGCCCGCATTTTGAGCGCTTTGTCAGTAAAATTTACCTTCTGCAACTTTTGAGTCAGGAAACATAAGTTTGAATGCTTTATAGAAAGTATCAGCAGATGCGAGAGACAAATTCAGGTCAGCCATCAATTCAAACATCATGACCTCTGCACCAGTTATCACTCACTGACAGTTAAGTTCAGCATTGTTAGGAACATCAATTAAGTTTGACATTAACTTGGACAGTTTCAGCTTCAAAAAGTTTTTACACTGTTACCTCTGAACTTGTCGGTAGCGGTCATATTTGCCAACACCTATTTTTGTGTGATTTAACAAAGTCCTTAGCCAAGTCAAATCGGGCCATTTGATTTTTAAGATCAGATATTTTACAAAACGAATCTTTTTTTTACAGTAATTTCACTATTGATTACTATAAAATGTATTTTTTTCCCTATCTACTGTAAAAAATAGGGCAAAAATGTACCAGTAAACAGGTCTATAGATATAATGCAACGGCAGAAATTGGAAACGCAGAATCTAATCTGCTACAATTTACGGATCAAATCGCAAATATTTCAAACTGCATAAGGTACCTGTCATACGGTACAGTACGCCTGTTTCAAA